>CAAKHD010010460.1:0-10275 GCA_901007705.1 Fistularia tabacaria
CTGTCAGCCTGTCCATCACCACTGCAAACAAGAAGGGTCTCAGAGCTGATCCCTGATGAAGTCCCACCTCGACCTTGAACTTCTCTGTTTCACCTACAGCACACTTCACCACTGTCTCACAACCAGCATACATGTCCTGGACCAGTCTAACATACTTCTCTGTTACTCCAGACTTCCTCATACAATATCAGAGTTCTTCTCTCGGCACCCTGTTGTATGCTTTTTCTAGGTCTACAAAAGCACAATGCAGTTCCCTCTGACCTTCTCTGTAGTTCTCTATTAGCATTCTCAAAGCGAATACTGCATCTGTAGTACTCTCTCTAGGTATGAAGTCATACTGCTGCTCACAAATACTGACTTCTGCTCTCAGTCTAGTCTCCACTACTCTCTCCGATGACTTCATTGTGTGGCTTATCAACTTTATCCCTCTATAGTTACTGCAATTCTGCACATTTCCCCTTATTCTTAAAAATGGGCACCATCACACTTCTTCTCCACTCTTCAGGCATCTTCTCTTTCTCTAAGATCCTGTTGAATAATCTAGACAGAAAATCTACCGCTGCCTCTCCTAGACACTTCCATACCTCCACAGGTATATCATCTGGACCAACTGCCTTTCCATTCTTCATCCTCTTCAATGCCCTCCTCACTTCACTTTTACAAATCTCTGCTACTCTGTGGTCTACAATATTCACCTCTTCTTCCCTTCCCACTCTTTCATTTTCCTCATTCATCAGCTGTTCAAAGTACTCTTTCCATCTTCCCATCACTCTTCTAGCATCTGTCAAAACATTTCCTTCTCTATCATTATTTACCCGGACCTGCAGTACATCCTTTCCATCTCTATCTCTCTGTTTTGCCAACCTGTATAAAATCATTCTCTCCCTTGTTACTGTCCAACCGAGCATACAAGTCATCGTATGCCCTTTGTTTTGCCTTTGCTACCTCTATCTTTAACTCACGCTGCATCTTCTTATACTCCTGTCTGTTCTCCTCAGTCTCCTCAGTGTCCCACTTCTTCTTTGCTAACCGCTTTCTCTGGATACATTCCTGCACTTTCTCATTCCACCTCCAGGTCACCTTATCTACTTTCCTTCCAGAGGACACACGGAGTACTCTCCTACCTGTCTCCCTGATCTCATGAGCTGTAGTTGTCCAGTCATCTGGTAGCTCTCCCTGACCACCAAAAGTCTTTCTCATCTCCTCCCTGAAAACCAAACAGCACTCCTCCCCTTTTAGCTTCCACCACTTTGTCCTCTGCTCTACCTCTGCCCTCTTCATCTTCCTTGTCACCAGAGCCATCCTACAAACCACCATCCTATGCTGTCTGGCTACACTCTCACCTACCACTACTTTGCAGTCACTGATCTCTTTCAGATGACCTCATCTATACAAGATGTAGTCTGCCTGTGTGCTCCAAACCTCCGCTCTTATAGGTTACCCTATGTTTCTGTCTTTTCTGGAAAAAAAGTTTTCACAGCAGCCATTTCCATCCTTTTTGCAAAGTCTACCGCCATTTGTCCCTCTACGTTCCTATCCTGGATACCAAACCTGCCCATCATTTCTTCATCACCTCTATTGCCTGCACCAACATGTTCATTGAAGTCCGCCCCAATTACTACTCTCTCATTTCTTGGGATATTCTGCATCAATTCATCTAACTCATCCCAGAACTTCTCCTTCTCTTGTAACTCACATCCTACCTGTGGGGCATAGCCACTAACAACATTGAGCATCACAACTTCAATTTCTAATTTCAGGCTCATAAGTCTATCTGACATTCTTTTCATTCTTTTCCAGAACATTCCTAACAAACTCTTCCTTCAAGATAAGATAAGATAAGATAATACTTTATTGATCCCCATAGGGGAAATTCGGATAACTCCTACTCCATTTCTCTTCCTGTCAGTACCATCAGTACAACTTAAAACCTGCTCCCAGGCTTCTAGCCTTATGACCTTTCCATCTGGTCTCCTGGACACACAGTATATCCACCTTCCTTCTCTGCATCATGTCAACCAGCTCTCTACTTTTTCCTGTTATCGTCCCAACATTCAAAGTCCCTACTCTCAGTCCCAGACTCTTGCCTTTCCTCTTCTCTCTCTGCATCCGAACACGCCTTCCTCCTCTCCTTCTTCGACCCACAGTAGCTCCATTTCCATTGGTACCCTGTAGGCTATCGGCCCCAATGGCGGTCGTTGTTAACCCGGGCCTCAACCAATCCGGTATGAAATTTTTATGTTTGTTTCGCATATTTGGTTTTGGCAAAAGTTTTACGCCAGATGACCCTCCTGACGCAACCCTCTGCATTTATTCAGGCTTGGGATTGGCTCAGGGAGACACTGGCCTCTGCCCCCCCGAGTCTGGCTCCAGGGGACACTGGCCTGTGCCGCCCTGAGGCTGCATTATTCTCTTTAATTTCATTAAAGTTCAATATGTAATATAAATAATTCTACTGAAACGTACAGAAAATAGAAATACTTAATTAATAAACATCCCATCTTTTCATGAATGTGGGAAACAAATCTTAACAGTCGAACATACATTTAACAAATACACATTAATGTATTAACATGTCTTATGTGTGAGCTAGTATCCAGAATTTTGAGGTTTGTATAGAATTTGATTTTTTTTTTTCTTTTTTTACCATTTTTTTCTGCGCTAATCAATGCAAACGGTATCACTTTTGTAATACCTATGATATCTTGAAAAATATCGTCTTTTTTTTTCCTCTTGTGAGCATAGTAACATTTTTCCAAACATGCAGTGTGTCTTAAAACATTTAATAAGCAGGCAATATTGCGCATCGGGCTCTAAGGTGCCGTGTTCCCTCAGGATTTGTGGAGCTGAGCCTGGCCGACCAGATCCACCTGCTGAAATGCTGCTGGCTGGAGATACTGATGCTGGGCTTAATGTGGAGGTCCGTCGACCACCCTGGGAAACTAATTTTCTCCCCAGACTTCAAGCTCAACCGGTGAGGTGGCCCCATACAAACTGTCACACCTGCCCGGAGGTTTTACGAAAAACAAAAAAAATTCAAGGATAAATAGAAAACTTTTCTTTCTTTTAAAGAGCCTTAGGAAACACCTGAAATTAGCCTTTTAAGATCCAAACATCCACCTCCTCAAATTTCATGTCAGTATTTCATGCTGTAACACATCACAAAGGGCATTTTTTATTTTAGAAAACGAGGGTTTGATGATGAAGAATGCCCACAGATTTATCGTAAAAGTTATTGAAAGGAACAAACCTAATATCAGAACTAATGTCTTATACATGTATAAAACACCTGGGGGAAAAATAGAAATGACAGAAAAAGGTGATCACAATTTTTCCCCCAAATAATTAGAATAATAATGATAAGAATTACTTTTATTTGGATTCAATTTATCTTAAATTGGGCTAACTTATATTGAAATGAACCTAAATTACCTCAAATTAGCATGAAAATACTGAGTGTTTGAGGAATTGAATACTGGATACTGTGAGGGGAAAAAAAATGTTGATTATCTAATAAATGAATCACAAATTATCTTTTCAAAAATCGTATAAAGACATTATTAAATTGGGACAAAAGTTGTAATATTAGGTATTGAATATTTCCAAATTTTAAGACAATATAATAAAAAACAGATGTAAAAATTCACCTTAATATTGTGGTTACATTTTGAGGACTTAATTTTGAAAGTTATTTCTCAGTAATGAGAAAATTATTTACAAGTGTTTATCAGAATAAATACATAATAACTTAATGATGAAGTGTCATCACACAAGTAAAGTTATAAAGGAAATGATGTCATTTTATTACATGATTTTACATGATTTTTATTTAATATTTTCTTGCTCAAATGAGAAAATTTCCAGGCCATTTTTCTGGTTTATTTAGTGAAAAAAAATTCATAGATTTGATTTTCACAAAAAACAGCTTTTTCTTTTCTTTTATTTTCCTTTCTTTCCTTTCTTTTCTATTGTAAATCATCCAGCTTCGGAGAAAGCACAAGCAGCTGCTGCTTCCTGTCTACCTGCCAGACCGGCAGGCTGACAGCAGCGTTTCTCAGCTTCCATAACAGTGGAAACCGTCGCGATGCAATGGAGTCAGCCTTGTCCATTAGCCGGTCAGCTCTTTTCTCCGTGGACACACCAGGAAAAACATCCTGCGGGTCACTCTGGGAGATTAACGGGGGACAAATCCCAACCGTCTGACAATTCAGTTCACTAATCTGAGCACCAGAACAGGAAGGGGAACCAGATCTTTCCAGGATGGTTGTTACAAACCAACTGGAAACAAAACAGAATTCTAAACAATGAACCAGAAATTATTCTAAAAAATAGTCCAAAATTGTTGAAAATTTTGCTTAACAATTGTCCTGTAAGAAGATTGAAATAAACAGAACATTAAGTACAAAATTCCAGACAGTATTTAAAAATACTGACGGGAAAGTCATTTCAAAAAAACTTACTAAGATTTAGAGAATAATAATAATAATTTCTTTTAAGCTGAAGATTCAAAAAAGAAAGATTTTAACATGGCATGGTGGTGCAGTGGTAAGTGTTTCTGTCTCACAGCACGAAGGACCCCTGGTTCGATTCCCAAGGGGGGAGCTTTCTGTGGAGTTTTCATGTTCCGTGTCTGTGTGGGTTTTCTCCGGATTCCTCCCACAGTCCGAAAGCATGCAGGAGGTTAAGTGAAGTACATTGGATGTGCTCAGATGTGTGAATGGTTGTTTGTCTATATATGGCCCTGCGATTGACTGGGGACTGGTCCAGGGTGTACCCTGCCTCTTGCACGAAGACAGCTGGGATAGGTTCCAGCACTCCTGTGACCCTAACTGTAGGATAAGATGATCGATGGATGTTTTGTATTAGTCACCACCCCTCATTTTACTAATCAGTGTCATTTGACTCCATCAGTGACTCCGTCAGTGAAGTGTACGTGTCAGAGGAGCTGTGTCCTCGGCAAGGGGGCATGAGCAGGCTTTTTGTGTGAATGTGTGCATGCGTAAGTGTGTGTATATTAAAAAAAAGTTTGTTTATGTGTACTGTTTAAAAATTAATGTGTGATAAATTAGCTTCAGCCAGAATGAAAGGAAAGGTGTACAAGATGGTTGTGAGACCAGTGATGTTGTGTGGTTTAGAGACAGTGACCTCGAGGAAAAGACAGGAAGCAGAACTGGAGGTAGCAGAGATGAAGATGCTGAGGTTCTCTTTGGGAGTGACGAGGATGGACAGGATCAGGAATGAGTCCATCAGAGGGACACCACATGTTAAATGTTTTGGAGAGAAGGTCAGAGAGGCCAGGCTGAGATGGTTTGGTCTTGTACAGAGGAGGGATATATTGCTAGAAGGATGCTGAGGTATGTTTATGAATACGTGTGTGCGTGTGTGCGTGTGTGTGTGCGTGTGTGTGTGCGTGTGTGTGCGTGTGTGTGCGTGTGTGTGCGTGTGTGTGTGTGTGTGTGTGTGTGATCTGCAGGGAGGAGGGTCAGTGTGTCGAAGGTATCATGGAAATCTTTGACATGCTGCTTGCTGCCACGTCTCGATTCAGGGAGCTGAAGCTGCGGAGAGAGGAGTACGTCTGTCTGAAGGCCATGATTCTGCTCAACTCCAGTGAGAGACACACACACCACACACTCACACCGACACACACTCACTCCAGTTTGGAATCAGCAACTTTCAGGACAAACCTGGTTTTGTCATGTATCACTTAATAGTAATTAGAATAAATTAGGAATACGTAAAGGCAGTCAATACGACACTGATGAATAACTGAATAAATACATAACTACATGATGAATTTTAAATTGAAGATAAAAATCTGTTTGACATTTTGGCACCTCACCTGCACACAAGAGGGAGTAGATTGAGGGAGGGTTGAGGGGCTTCATTAAAGACATTTTACACAATTTGAAACTTATATTTTCAGTATCCTGACATGCAAATTATATTTAAATGAAATTATATAAACAAGGATCATGTTCAGGTTGATTTCCAGTTCCTTCATGTTTTTTTTTTTTTTTTTTTTTTTCGTTTTTTAATTGGCCATTGTTTGTTCTTAAGGCCTGGGTGAATCCCAGTGCCTTGACCTTTTGACTATTTTATTTCATTTCTAATACTTATTTGATTATTTTATAATCTAATTTTCTTTTTTTTCACATTAAGTTAATTTAATTTCTGTTTAAATGTTTCTGATATTCTTCCAAATTTTATTTACTTTCTTATAATATTTAGGTAATTTATTTCTATTAATAAAGTTTTTCATTTGAAGTTTTATTAGTTTTAGGAAATATTTAACTGTTTTCAATTCAACCCAATTTTTATTTTCTTCAATGGATTACAAGCTGCTTGTCACAAATATCAATTATACTTTTATAATTCTAAAATAATCCATTGGGAAATCCTGCAATTTTAATGGTCTTTATATATTTTATTTCAATTTTGTTGATTTAAAATTTTTGTCTGTAATTTCTTTACTTTCTGTGTCACTATATTTAGGTGTGATTTTACAGTATTTCACAAAAAGACTCTAATTTGGGGGAATTTAATCCATTGTTAATTTCTGCCTAATGTTTAGTTTTTTAAACATTTAGATTTCCGAAACTATAGATTGTCATTTCTTTTATTTAACTGTTCGTGATATTTTTTTAAGATTTTGATAAGCAGATTACTGTTTTTTTTCCAAATTATTGTTAAACTCTGATTTTATTTTGATGTAATTTCTTTCAAAATTTGATTTTACTTGTTTTAAAGGTCCGCCTTATTTTCAAGGCATTTTTTTCCTATCAAGTATCCTTGAATAGTTTTATATAAGTCTTCTTTATGTGATGTATAGTTTTTTCTTCAATCTTTTAAATATCAGAAAGGGTTCTTTTTTTACACTTACTTCATCATGAATTCATTGATTTCCATTTTCAGACCATTTTTCAGCTGATAACACCCAGCACAGGAAACACAAAAACACACAAACACACATGCAAAGCTAACCCTCCACCCCGGCTGATTATGTTCATCGCCAGTGAAAAAGTTCATATTGCGCAAGACATGAGAGAAGAGAATCCAGAAAAGACTGCAAGTAAATTTATGATTCTGTTCTGTGGGACGGAACCATGGACCCCCTCTCCCTCCCCCCAGCTCCAGGATTAGATGTTCCCCATTGGGTCCAGACCAGATGTCTGACTCGGGCAGGTTTAATAAAGCCGTATTTGACTGGAGCAAATGTCACCGTGTCAATTTGCCTTTCAGGCAGAGAGACAAAAAAACCAAAACACAAACAAACTGAAATTAGAAGAGTGCTAATTCTTCTCCCCTTTGTGCTCGTTTCCCCAGCAGACGGGGTTCTTATGTGGGTTCTTTGCTGTTTCTTGTAAAATCTCTTTGTAGGAACTAGACCTCTTCAGTTAAAAAAACAATAAGCGAACAACTCTGGTTGTCACGGTAATGAGTACCACGACCACCATCGTCTGAGAACCTTTGCTGTGGAACGTTTTGTGTGGCAGATCTGTGCAGCAGCTCTCCGCAGACGGCCGAGCAGCTGGAGAGCAGGAACAAGCTGCTGCGCCTCCTGGACTTGGTGATCGATGCGCTGGTCTGGGCCATTTCCAAGATGGGCCTGTCCAGCCAGCAGCAGACTCTACGACTCGGTCACCTGACCATGCTGCTGTCGCACATCCGCCATGTAAGGTAGGCCCACTGTCTGGTCTGATTGAGGTCTGCAGAGGATCTTTGTGGCTTGGCAAAGTCCCATTAGCCAAACCCTGAAGACATCAGGGCGGAATCAAACAAGTCAGGAGAAGCAGATCCAGCAGTCCGTCTAGATCTTTAAGGACAAAGGATTTCCTTCAGAAGGGTGGAATTAAAGGAACTCCAGACTCCGGTTCTGGTTTTTATTGGAAGTGTAGAAAGAAAAACTGATTCATTTTCGTTCAGGTTCTTGTTTTTAATCGATGGTGACAGCAGTTTGCTGAAGATTTTTCCTTAGCAGAACACTCCCAAGAGAAATGAATGACTAAATAATGTGATTTTTTTTTTTTTGTTTGTTTGTTTTTTTCTCTGGCAGCAACAAGGGCATGGACCACCTGTCCACCATGAAGAGGAAGAACGTGGTTCTTGTCTACGACCTCCTGCTGGAGATGCTGGACGCCAACACTACGGGCAGCAATCACGTTCCCTCGTCGTCGCCAGGCTCCGACTCCTTCTGTGACCAGTATCAATTCCCCACACGGCCACCAGACCAGGACGCCGGCCCCGCCCAGGCTTTAATCTTGGACCGACAGCTACAGATGTTGCCCCACCGCTGCACACCGCCGACGCAGGGTCTCGCCGCAGCTCAGGCGCCCACAGAGACCGTCGAGTGAGTCTTAGGGGTGCATTTCCTGTTTCAGAGGTCAAGCCCGAAAAGACAGTCTCAGAAATGTAGTTTTCTAATCAGACTGTATTTCACCGAGAATAGAAAATGAATCAAATAAAATTGACCCTTAATTTCTTCCTGCAACATGAACCATCCTTTCAAAAGAAATTACTCGGTTAAAAACAAAATAAGAGGACCTGCTGTTAATGTTCTCCAATGTTCTCTCCCCCGCTGCAGCTTCATCCATCCGGGGAATTGGTCACTGGACCCCACTGAACCAGGTGACTACATCCTCCCAGGGCGGGTCATCATGGAAACCCCCCTGGAGGGCTGCGTGGACTGAAACTTGACACTTTCCTCTTCACCCAACGATTCAAAATCAAAAAGACATAAAAAAAAGTACGGTGAGATGTTTTCCATCTTTTTCGTCCTGGATTTACAAAAAAAGTTTTGGATCAGAATGTATATTTTGGTGTGCGTCAATTGGTATTTCTTCGTAAATGTGCACTACAGCCGACGCCGGTGAGGTTCGCCGGCGCCCATCCACGTGGTCTTGATATAGTGTTTGTTTTTGTTTTGTTTTTTCACCTGGATGTAAAAGATCTGGCTCAAACATCGTTCTCTATAAAGGAAGGCTGACAAAGGTAATGATTTAGCTTTTTTAAAAAAAAAAAACGATAAAAGAAAAGGCAGTTTCCCGTCAGGTGTTTTCTCTGCTGGGTTGTAGCTCAAGTGTTTTGACCCCGTTTGTCCGGAATTTTTCATATTTCTACTCTTTGTACAAACCACCAGGTGGCAGCACTGAGGTCACATTTTCTCACAACACAACAAAAAAGAATCTTTGAATTAACTAATTCTTCTGTCCTGTCTGGCCACACTGAGGCTGCCATTACACGGAAAAATGAGAGCTTGGAAAGTTTTGGATTTCTGACACAAGTGTTGAATTAGCATTCAACAAGGGAGTGCTAACAGACAAACTGTGAAAACACATTTTTTATCTAACATTTTCAACACGTCATTTATATTAGCATCCTGATAGCCCAGCTGAGTTGTTTGCAAGTGTACGGAGCAAGCTGATGCTAGTTTGATTGTGCTAACCATATCATTTGCACACGTTTATGTTAGCAACATATTAAACTAACTGAACGGACCAGACTCCAGCCCTAATGAACAAGTGCTGGAAGCAAAAAGGGGAAAAAAACATTTTCCACCTGACGCTTCCCAAGTCAAACTGTAAGTTATTGCACATATTGCTAAATGTACTAACCTAGCCAGCTTTACTGAATTGAACACTTCTTGGGATGTGTAAAAAGTAATATGTCAACAACTGTCAGTTTTAACTGTCTGGTCAGTTGCAAATTTACAGTTCAAGATAATGAAAGCGAAAAGTTTACCCCCCTTTTTGGATAAAGAAAATCTGTTTAAAGGTTGTTTGACCTGTTCCCAGCGGAAGTAAAAAGCTAAAAAAAAAAATCAGTGTAAAAGCTTAATAATTTGTGTCCGTGGGAAAACCTGGGAAACAGAGCGCAGTAATTGTTAGCACTGAGGCTATGATCTTCAAAACTTGGGGAAATGAAGAGGCGAATCATTCTTTTGCCATTGAAACAGACATTGGCGCGTTGGACAAATGCTGTTCATAATCTATTGGCAATTTTTTTTAATTTTGTTTTCGCTATTTCAAGCTAACTGGCTCAGCTGCTGTTTTTTTGATTCGCTGCATAATTTCATGTCCAGCACTTTCCAACATCTCTGGGGTTTTTCTAGGCGCGATGAGGTTTTCATGAGTTCTTCTGCGCTTGGATGGTCTTGGTTTTTTTGCGCAGCTTCATTTCTGTGGACGTTGTTAAAAAAAAAAAAAAAAAAAAAACCCGAGGGGGAAAAAAACATAAAAACAACAAATTTTATACTTTTTTTTCTTTTTCTGTGTTCTT
>CAAKHD010010460.1:10538-24226 GCA_901007705.1 Fistularia tabacaria
CTTGTCCAGCACTTTCCAACATCTCTGGGGTTTTTTTAGGCGGGATGAGGTTTTTATGGGTTTTTCTGTGCTTGGATGGTCTTGGTTTTTTTGCGCAGCTTCATTTCTGTGGACGTTGTTAAAAAAAAAAAAAAAAAAAAAAACGCTGATGGAAAACAAACTAACACACACACACACACACGCGCGTTTGCCTCGTGATATGTCCATCCTCCTGTGTGGTGGACGAGTTACTTCAAATTGGCTGTCCATTGGTTTTGAACCCCTTCCCGACCGGAGCAGGACTTTCTTCATATTATTCCTGAGTGTAAAAGCAGCCTCTGAGCCAGGAAGCACTAATGCTGATAGTGGACAGATATATGTTCACAGTTCTCCTTCCTGAACTCTGAGGTTTTGTGCATGCCTAAACACAAACACACACAATTTTTTAAAATATGTATGTCTTAGCTGATGTCTGGTTTGTTTTGTTTTCTATCTGTATCGCAGTGACAGAAAAACATAACAATGGCAAACTGATGGTAAAAATGCTGTTTATTGTCAGTCCCAAAAAAAAGACAATCGCTACATCCCATAAATACATGTTCACAAAAATAAATCAAATTTTTCACGCTGTTGCTGTGTGGTTTTGTTTTCTGTCAGGTCTCGGGACAGACGGCAGAGAACCAGAGTTTTATTTACAGTGTCTGCAGCGCTGCCACACTGACTGATTGATTGTGCATGTCGACATACATTCAATGCCCATAGGATTTCTCACATTCATGTTCGATTCTCTGAATTGGTCCTTTGCCTTTTATTGTTAGTTCTTCATGTTGACTGCTGTGGATAGAGCATTTGAAAGCAGCAGTTAGGGTAAAAGATCAACACTTCATGTGACAAGTGACAAAAATACTTTTAGAATATACTTTTTCACCCTCTGACAACTCTTGACTACAGTTTTTTTAAATTTGATTCTAAGGAAAGAAAGGTCTTTGTAAAAATCGACTTAGGATGACTTTGTTGTTGAGAACTGGACACGCGAGCAAATATGGCTACTGAACCTTTGAAACTCCTTTCCATATTATTTAAAAAAGAAATAAATAGAAAAAAATACTGCATTGAGATGAAAGTTGTGAAAGGTTGATTGTGAACTGCAACCTGCAGCTTCTCAGGTTCAGTTCGGACTTTAAACGCCCAGTAACACCTGTCAGATCACTTGCAAGCTGGTTTAGCCAATCAGTTTTAGCTGACTGTCGCGATTGGGTTTTCAAACTAATTTCAGCAGAAGAAACTCTAAGCAGAGGGCGATAAGAGACGACCAACATCAGAGCCAAGGTGGTACAGAGAGGACTATGTTCACTACATCACATATAAACTGTATATTTTGCCAGCATTAGCTATGTAGAAATAATACACTTGATGTCGCAAAAAATAAAAATGTTTTTGTTTGAAGGCCAAATCACATTGAACTGACCCCCCCTTTTTAGGAGAGCAAAAATTTAACTTAAGAAGGCAGGACAACATTTTCCGCCAAGGTCTGATGGGTAAACTTTTATGCAAGATTTTTTTTTTTGTGTAATAACTTCATGACCGGCATCCTGGAGAATGTGAATGGTGAAGAAGTTACAGTCTGACACTTCCCAAAGTACCAAAACGGATTAATTACTTTGATGGATTGTAGACCTTATGGATGCATGATTCTCTAGTTTGGGAGGTGAAAATATTGTCGAGTGTCATGTATTTGCACATGTTGGCCACTAGGGGACAATAACTTACAAATGTCTCTGGTTTCACATACATACTCTGGTTTAGACGATCTGTGTAAAATGTTACACGGATCAAACAAATATGTCTGTTTTGGTTTGGTATACTGTTAAAAATCTTTGAAAAAACAAGCTAAACATTTTGACAAGAAAGAAATTTGAACTAAAAACAAACGTAGCCTCAAACAACTCATGCAGTGAAAAGATTAAAGTTGAGATAAGTACTTTTTTTGGCGTTATGTTTCCACGATAACGTGAATGGAAACACACTGGTCGGTGGAGGAAGCAGCATTGGAGTGACCAGTTGTCACAGGTTTCACACAAAAATTCACTAAAAAAACTAATGACAATTATCCTTGGCTAATGGCTCTGAGGATTCAATTTTATGGACAAAATTCGGGTTTTCAACCATGTTAAAAAGTTAATGGTTATCTGATTATGTTGCGAACCAACAAGGTGCGTCTGCAAACCATTGAACGACAAAACAATGATGTTATAAAACTGTCTGTCAAACATTGTTTCAAATCCAACAAACCCAAAGTGTGACTTTTGCTGCTTAGGAAACATGCTACAGACAACAACCTCAGCCCCTCGCCCTGCCCACCCAGAGAACAGAACCAGGTAGAAAATGGCCGCTGGTTCTCTCCGTGGCAGATGTTTTGGTAATCACTGTCAGCTGCAGGTTCTAACCACCGTGAAAGTGCTGTAAAAAAAAATTAGGAAACATCTAGTCTGTAATAAAAAAAAAAAAAAACCTCAGCATTTCTCCTTCATGCAGGTGGAGGCACCATGCAAGAGTGTCCAGGTTGGTTTGAAAAAATAAATTGAAGAATCCAAACTGGTTGTATATGGCTTTCTGAGCTCCTGAAGAATAAATAAATACCTTAAATACAAAAATCGAAAAACAAACAAAAAAAATTGTCTTCAGATATGAAAGGTGGTGGTTCTTCTGGTGGAAGCCTCCAAACCTCATCACCACAGCAACGCTCACGTGGGCGGGGGTCCGTTGGTGTAATGCAGCATGGGGTAGAAGGAGCGGGCAAAGTTGTTGGACAGAGTGCAGCTGTTGTCGTCCTCTGCGAATGGTACCAGGCAGGCCAGGACGAGCAGCAGCAAGAAGAGCAGGTGGAGGGGGAATGCTGCCCTCAACAGCCGGTACAGGAAGGGACGGCGTGGGGTCGAATCCCACCACTCCTCCCTGGGTGGGGGGAGAAGATCTAATCAAAGGTGGAGCTTTTATGTTGCTATAAAAGGCATTTCATGGAAGTGATTTATAGAAAAGATGTTCCAGTACTCATTCATTTATTAGAGGCAGAGCTTAACCTCAGCCATATAGACACCAACTACCCACTCTCTCCTTCATATCAATGGACAGATAAGAGTCTTGAGTGAAGCTGATGTGTGTTTTCGGACTGGGGGAGGAAGATGGAGAGCCTGCAGGACCCAGTCAACAACTGGCTCAGAACACGAATCCTTCTTACTGTGAGGCTTCGGTTCTAACCTCTGTCGCCACGATAAATAAGATCCCTGTATTTCTTTGAGAGGCTTTGTACTATGTACTTTCAATAACATCCACATCTCTTGGGGTCTCCTGTCATGCATGCATAACTGGGAGGGAACGTACCAGAACATCCAAATGTTACTAGACAACACTCATTCTCACGGGTTCTACATTTTGTAGTGCGCCTAGAGTTTCCGATGCCGCCTCTCAGTGAGTGTAAGAGTAGAGGCACAATCTAGAAACTTAATATTTAAAAAAAAAAACTTAAGGGTATTTTTATGGTTCTAAATTGTTCTTAAAATGAAATCGAAAATTTTTGTGGTAATTGTGAAAAAGAAAACAACGCGCAGCTGGAAACTCGGCAAGTGGTATGATTGAGGGAAGTCTGAGGTGGAAGACCTGTGTCCCCTCATGAGTAGCTCCCAGAAAAACTTTATTTCTAACTGATCAAATTGAGACACTAAGAAGAAAAAATGCACGGAGGTTAAAGATGATCTCAAGTGGGATATAGTTCCGTTTGAGTTCGGATGAAGAAATAAGTATATTAAAAACTGTTAGATCAAGGGATGAAACGTACCTTCCGCTCGCTGGTGGTCTGATAGCGGCTGCTCCTCTGCTGGTGGGCTGCAGGGGGAGACCTGGTATTAACATCAAAACCAATTCTGTTTTAACAAAGTAGACTTCTTGATCATTGAGGCCAGAATGAAGCTAAAGAACAAAAAAGTAAGGGTATGTTTTGGGAACCCTTCACAGGGGAAATAAAGACTCGATAATAGCCTTTATGGTTCTGGTTGTCAACGTTGCAGCGTGAAGTCACCTTGCAGCATTCCGAAGGGGAGCTGACAGTTTCAGGTCCAATGTTCTCAAAGCTGCTCAGCTGAGGTTCCTGGGAAAACGGCAAAGAAACAGACCCTTTGATTAAAGTGGCCAGGATCGATGCAGCTCCCAGGAGAAAGAAATCAAACAAAAAAAATCAAAAATGAAAAAGCAGCTCCCAAAATCATTGACCACCATATTCGGAACACCGGATCGAATACCTGTCCACGCCTGAAATGAGCCAGCCGATCACGTCACAGCAAATCAGTGCCTCAACATGCTCGTTCTCAGTTCTACCGCTCAGATTATATTTACATATCTTTTGTTAAAAAAAAAGCTGTCTATGTCACCTTTAGAGATAAACGCTAACGTGCTAGCTATACCTGTGAAACACTCACCAGCGTTCTGAGCGAGTGTAGGTCTGACGCCACCTGTCGAAGCAGGAGGCGCAGTTTGTTGCTGATGACGTGGACTTTCTCCTTGGCCTCTACACTGTCCTCCATGTTGGCCTCCGTTAGCAGGTGGGAAGAGATTTCTTGCAGTGAAGACACCTGGTGTTGGCGGGCCAGCAGCTCTTCCTGCAGTGCCTGCAGCAGGGAGGCGGTAGAGAGCACAGGGCTGCTGTTTGTAAATAACAGAATACATGACTTCATCAGAGCAGCTGAATAATTCCAATATGGCGCAGGAGGTAGAGCGATCGTCCTTGGAACTGAATTTTCCTGGTTCGGTTTTAACCCATAATGGATGCAGAGAACGAATTTCCCCACAAGGGATAAATAAAGTATACATTATAGGACATGAATCATGAATTATAGGACAATCCTTGATGACAGTATCTCCATTCAGGTGGGATTATGAAATCAGTTTGACTGACAACTGGAACCTGTTAGAACTCAAGATATCAAGAGAATTTGTAAATGTCCTTGAAAAAAAAATCGAATTTTAGATCCAAACTGAATCCATCGTCTATAAAACATGAAATGAGCTAACCATCCATGAGGTCAATCCTGATTTTGCTAAAACAGAAGGGTCACCTGATGAGAAACAATAAAAAAGGCAGTGTACTTGAAGAATTGGATAATGGTTTATAGTCCTAAATTATCCTCTTTGTGACACCCTGTTCTCACATGAGGACATTTTCATTTGCTTACTTCAAGGCTCTTCCTTCCCAGCTTTGACTTGTTCTCTCTCTTTAAAGAGATTTTTAAGATGAGATATTTTGACTGTTCTATTGGGCTGTTCTCCAATCTGACTCAGTCCAGAGTCCTTACATGGGGACATTGTGCTTTCTGGATCTTGGCTCTCTGCTTGGCTCTAACTCCCTACCCACAAAGCCGATGCTTTTAGCGCCTCCTGTTTACAGCAGAGGCTAGTGAGAAAACCATAGCGACGGGTTGTGCAGCAGATCCCGTGGCTGACGTGGACTGGGCTAGGGAACCATGATGAATGTTTGTATGGGCAGCTAGATTTGAAGAACAGCAAAATTACAATGCTGCTAGTCAGCAGGGCGACAATCGCAACATGCTAAATCAACATCAGCTTAGACCCATTAAATCATATAAAAGGTTCCGCACTTAGCAGCACACCAAATTGAGGTTTGATCTTCAAAGTATTTATTAGTTCTCACTAGTTTCTCTGAGACATGAAAAAAAACACGACTGACCGAAACAAAGCTCTGTTAAAGATGTTTCAGATTCAGATTTTTTTTGTTGAGTGTTTTTCCATTCTGAAGTGAAGGCCTCAGAACCGCCCAAATGAGGCGCCTAAATTAGGTATGCTCTTGCCTGCTGGAAAACCATTATCAGCTTTTCACTTCACCCCGCACCCCTCAACTCTCTCCCAACTTTCTCCCAACTCTCCCCCGGTTGTCACTTTTAGGGTTTGGAAATTTCCTTAGTCCCGCGGATCCAAAGAGTAAGTTCTGGAGAGTGATATATGGTAGCGGCCATGTCCTCACCGTCAGCACCTCCTGGTGCTCCAGCAGAGCGGGCGGCGATGTTGACAGATGGCTGACGGCGACAGTCCGTAGTCTATTCTCAGCCTGGGCAAGCCACAGCAGCAGGGAGTGAAGTGTCTCCTGGAACTCCTAAAGAAAATTATTGTTTGAAGGGAAAAAAAGGTCAGAAGTCATTTCCCTCACGGTACAAAGTCGTTTTGTAATTTACAGCATCGGTTGTGTAAGAGCACTAGAGTGTCTGGGCAGAAACCGAGCCAGAATACGATAAAATCACTGACTAATTTATTAACTTTTACAACAACTCAGCAATTTTTCCTTTTTTTTTCGAATCCTCATTTTGTTACCCCTTAACCCTTTCATTGACTTTTATCTACAGCTGTTTTGATGTTCATTCATTCATTCAGCTCTCAGGATTATGTGAGGCTGGAGTCAATCTCAGCTGACTTTAGGTGAGAGGTGCGGGTTTAACCTGGACAGCTCAGCTGTCAATCACAGATATCCAACTAGTCACTCTGTCATTCAAACCTACGGACGATTTCAATGAAGTGTTCAATGAGCTCCGCTGACTATTTTTAAACTGCGGGAGGAAAATGGAGAACCTGGACCAAACCCGTCAGGGAGAACAGCGAGAGAACACACAAAGAGAACCTAGTTGGAAATGAACCAGGAACTTTCTTGCAGCACCAATACAATAAGACACAAGACAAGAAGATCCTGCAAGACAGGCTGAGGTACATGCTTGAGGCTACCTGGCACTGCATCAGTGAAGCACGCAGTCTCCCCTCCCAGCCCTCCAGGCCACTGCAGGCCTGCGTCCAGCTGTGATTGGCCGAGCTCAGGGCCTCGCTCAGCTCGGTGCTGTCACCCCGCAGGAAGTTACGGCTGCTCAGGTTGATGGAGATCATCAAACACTTGTAGCTGTTGAACGTGTGCTGCAACTCCTGGACAGGATTGTGGGAGCCATGACAACAGGATAAAGTACTGTATTTCACAGTAAAGTAAGATATGACACGATACTACAGGCCAAAAGTATAAAGATGATGACTCAATATAATGAGGTACTTTTGGAAAAGACATAACAGGATAATAAACCAATGATACATATACGGGAATATTACGATGCAACAAGACGATGTGTAACAGTTTTACACTCATCCAGCTTGGCACCTCTCTACCTGAATTTAAATCAAAATTCAAATATGCTTTTCAATTATTCCCTTTTACGACACCACCTGTTAAAAGTTTTCAAAATTTCATCTTAGTTCTCTCTGTTAGACATGGAGGTTCCAGGAGGAGCTGCAGTCGGACAAGGATACGAGGCAATAAATTTAGTCTTCGAAAGTCACTTTGATTACTTCCATTCATTACTTTCTTCCAGAGGTTTACGCTGACTTTTCTCCTTTTTGGAGAAATCCATATAACAACTGATTTAATTGAGCTTCAGGGCCCGGAGCCTGTGGTCATCAGTGAAACCTGGTTACCTTGAGTGTACGGATGTTGGCCTCGATTTCCCTGATGCTGGCAGTCGGAGCGACCTGCTGCTGCCTCTCCAGCTCGGGCAGTACCCTGCCCAGCCAGGAGGTGACTTGGCAGAGGTCGGAGTTCAGCTTCTGCCACTGCTCCAGGTCCTGGCTGATATCAGCCTCCTTGTCCAGGCCCTGTGCCCGTAGCAGCTCCCAGCGCTCGATCACACCTGCAGAGAGGAAACTGCTGTCTGAAAAGGATTTGATTTGTCGTCGCTAATGATGCACTCGCTTGTTCTGCATGTGGCTCTGTACTCTACCTGTGCTGGTCTGCTTGTTGGCAGTGCCGCTGGTCAGACCCGGCCCATCAAGCTCCTCCTCATCGTTCAGGATCAGCTTCACCCGCTTGACGCTCTCAGCGCTGTCAGCACACTCCGACATTAGCTTGACCTGGACAATCACCAGTGGCGTAAGTTTTTCCATGCAATATTTGCGCCGGAAGTGAAAACAGAAACACTTGGTGCTCCTTACATATCCCTGCATGTGGAAGAGGGCGCCGGCACCATGTGATTGACCCAGCTTCCTGTCTGCCAATGCCGGCTGGTGCCAGCTGGGGGGGTTGGTCACAGACTTGACTGAATTGAAAAACATGAGAGGAAGAAATCATCTCATAACTTAAAAAAAAAAAAAAGGATTGTGGAAACATCTTCTGGGGAGTAAAAACATTTGACAGCGTCAAATGACAACGGTCAAGGTAAAGTAAAACTATGCTGTTAATTAGATGAAGGTTGAATGCAGAAATGCAGATGAAGAGTAGTTTTACCTGACAGAGCGCTGAAGAAGGTGGCATCCTCATCGTCCTCATGTGAGGAGGACCCTCCCACATCCACCGTATGGTCCCACTCTAGCGGGATAGAGTCCACGCTGACTGGGGTCTCCCTTCCAGACCTCTCCAGGGGGGGTGCCAGCAGGTGGCACACGGCTTGCCCTCCCATCGAGCCCCCGCCAGCCACTGGTGCCTCCTCTCCCTCCTTCTTAAAGCTCTCCCTCCATGAAGCCCCAACCAACAGCTCCGGGGAGTTGTCCATGTCTGACGGCTGCTGGTCCTCTACTTCAAGAATCTGGACCACGGAGGGGAGAGGAGAGCAGACCAGGTGAGTGCCACAAAGAAAAAATCATCTGAAAGAATACAGTCTTCGTTTTGGGAAAGTAGCTAGGGTCAGTTCAAAGAGTCAATTGTGATTTGTGAAGATAAATGAATTCCCAACTTATATACTCATATACAAATATATGTTCAATAATAATAATCCCAATTATTTTCAAGCATTAGATCATCAGAATTTGAAAAAAGAAAAGTTGAAATTGATCACTAAAATTTGGTCTGCAAACTAGCAGCCCCCCCACAACACACACACACATACTTGCACCTTCAAATCCTTCTATTATCTTGTTATTACATCCCCAACCTGAACTAATCCTGCAGCACTGACCGTCTGTCTGTTGACTAGGTAATGTGTTATTATTAGTGCAACGCTGACCTGTACTGATCTTGCAGCACAGACTGGTGGTCTGTTAACCAGGCGGTGGTGGAAGCGGGCCACCCTTCCAAAGACCTCTTGGCAGTATGAGTGCAGCTCCTCCAGTTCATCCTCAATCAGCACGGCATCCAGCGGCGAGCTCTTCTGGATCAGGTTCTCCCCAAAGACAATGAGTGCATCGATCTTGTTGGCATTTAGGGTGATTTCCTGCTGGAATCCCTGAGGGTGGACACATGCATTATCTGACCACCGGACTGAGGCTTTAATTTTGGAAATAATTCTCAGTTGTAGATCTAGAAAAAGCATATGACAAAATACATGAGTATGAATGAGAAGGACCCCAGTGGAGCAGTGAGGTTTTAGGGAGTGGAGACAATGAAGGTAGAGGATTTTAAGAACCTTTTTTCAATCGTCCAGAGCTATGGAGATTTTGGAAAAGAGGTGAGGAAACATGTGCAAGCAGGTTGGAACAGGTGCAATGTTAATCATTATTTTATAATTTTATACTTAATATATATCATTATTCTATTATTGTTATAATAGGAACAGAAGAATTAAACTGATTCTTGAATTATATTTTTAATTGTTAATAATATGACCCTTATCTCTCATGCAACTTCAGAAGTAATTTGATTAATTATTTAAAATGTGAATTCAAAATACACTGATCACATTGTAAAAGCTTTTTGCCTAGTTATTTTCAAAACAAAATAAAGATAATTTAATCATGCCAGAGATCAACAGTCACTTATGAATGCCACATTATATGTAAACCAATTGTTTAATTCTTGAAAGGTAGACTTAGATATAATGATAATAGTTATGATATAAAACTGATTTTTTTAAACAATTTGAAAATAGAAGGGAATGAAAGTTTATCAAAACAAATAAATACAATTCAACGCTTACTTTACAGTGCAATTCTCATGTGCAAACAATGCAAAATTAGAAAAGTATGGAAAGATTTTTAGCTAAATTTCTGTTTATTATTATGAATTGTTATCCTTGTTCTTATTGTTATTATTATTATCATTATTATTATTACTAGTGGTCAAACTGAAATTATGCTCTAATTTTTACATGGTAATTCTTGCATATTAATGTGTATGTATCAGTCTGTATCATAAAAGCGAAGAAGATCACCTTTAGCTGTCTCATCTTGTCCTCTGCGTCGCTCTCAGAGAAGTGTTCCACATTGGTGAGCTGGAGGTCCATCTCCGTCAGCCAGACCAGGATTCCCTCACGGGTTCCCTCGAAGTCCTCCCGCTGGGAGGTGAAGTGCTGCGGGGGGGGGGCAGTAAGGAGTAAGGGGCATGTGTGGTAGAGAGGGGTGGCGGTGAGAGGAGAGGAGGGAAGGTAGATAAAGCAGATGACACTTCAGATAACTGGATCTCACAGGGTTTCAGTGTCAGGAAGGCACACAGACACACACACACGCACACTCTCTTACTCACTCAGCAATAACGCCCTCCGACTCAACCCTGAAGGTGAATGGAAATGTAGATATTGGTTCTCTCCATTTCTTTCTGGAGCGAGACCATTTACAGTATAGTAATTACACACCTATAGCCTTTTGTAAATGAAATATAAATTAATGAAGAAATACAGGTATCCAAAAATGTTTCTATGTCTGATTCATTTCAAATTCATAGAAAAAAAACAACAAACCTAAATTGACTTGAATGTATGAATATGAAATTCTTACACTGTGATGTGATTAAAAACAAAGCAATACTGTCCAAATTTTTACACGTTTTAAATTTGTGATGTATTTCCAGTCGAGAGTCATTTCAAACTTCTAAAATTTTCCTTGAATGTTAGCTATTATATTGGAATATCCGAACGAAAACATGAACAGTGAAAAGGTTAATCTTGTGGTGGACACTGAGGGGCGTGGCCTCTCAACACACCAGACTAGGACTAGAGTGCGTGGCTTAAGCCGGAGGTATATATATGCGCCGTGGATGTGCACTGTGGTTGTTCTACAGTGGTATGGTGGTGCTGAGTATTAAAGATAATTTCATCCAAGACACCAAGGCTCCGTCATCAATTATTCCTCGCCGAGCACCACATTGGTGGCTCTGATGTGATGCAGCCACGGGGATATATGAAGCTAGTCCGCTACTCGCTCGGCCCCCAGAAACCGGCCAACGCACGTAAGTCCCTGCGCACCCTCATCGATAAATACCGGTGCTCGCCCTTCGGGGGCGCAAGCTACTGCGCTCAGACCAAGTTGGCCAGACACCGGATTGCGGGAACATGAGTAGAGCACCCTCTGTGCACCGAGAAGGATCAGTGTGTGATTCCATCTCGGCCACATCGCCGCAACCCGCTCACCCATCTTCGCCCACCGTGACTGTCCGGCTACAGGACTTTCAGCAGAGCGACCCCGACGCCTGGTTTCAGCAAGCGCTTTTCCACCTGCGGGGAATTTCTGTCGGTGAAGCCAGGTGCTTTTTAGTTATCACAGCGCTGGACCAGCATTCGACACAGCAAGCCATGGATCTGTTGCACAACCCCCCGCAGACAGGTAGATAAACCGCGCTCAAAAGTCTCCTGCTCCGGAGGTACAGCCTGTCCGTCGCAGAGCGGGTGGGCAAGCAGCTGTCCCTGCCCGGTTTGGGCGACGGGTCGGCCCTGGACCTGATGGAGGGCATGCAGGCGCTGTTGGGTGCGGATGATGGCGGGCTCCTATTCGTGCATATTTTCCTGCACCAGCTTCTACCTGCTGTGCGCACAATCTTGGCGAACTCCCACTGTCTGACCACTGGCGACTACCGGGGTTTGGCGGAGGAAGCCGACCATGTCCTGCTGGCATCCAAGCAGTCACACCATTCGGAGTGTGGCGCCGGATCCGACCACTTTCCGATTCGGCAGCAAGGCTGCTCGTTCGGGATGCCGGGAGAACAGCCTAGCCGGGGCCCGGTTGCAGCAGTGGGCGCCGGCAGGCACACCCAGCTGCTGTTCATTAAGGACTCGAGTTATGGACTGAGATTCCTGGTGGACTCTGGCTCACAGAAGAGCCTTCTCCCCCCAACGTGAGCGGACACTCAGGCCAGAGGCAGTGGCCCTGCTACTCAGCGCCACTAACGGGTCGTCCATAGCGACACTTGGTTCACGGTCGGTGTCTGTTTGATTTGGCGGCCACCATTTTGAGAGGGACATGAGTGAACGCTCCATCTCGGCCCCCTCATCGGTGCAAATTTTCTGTGCGCCAACAGCCTGCTTGTGGACGTCGCGAACCGCCGCTTAATCCACGGAGTGTCTTCCACCACCTATCTGTGTGAAACAGGGGGGTTTTGGCCGCAAGCGCACGCTAACTTTTTGGCATCGGGGAATGTATACCAACGTTTGCTGGCAAACTTTCCGTCGCTAACGACGGCCATGTTTTCCATCGCATCTATGAGGCACGGCGTGGAGCACTCTATCCCCACGGTGGGACCACCTGTCTTCGCACTAGCGCAGTGCCTACACCCAGCCAAGCTAGTGACCGCCAAGGAGGATTTTGCCTCCATGGAACGCTTGGGGATAGTTCAGCAGTCCAAGAGCCCGTGGGCCTCCCCGCTCCACATGGTGCACAAGACCGACGGGTCATGGTGCCCCTGCGGTGACTTTCGCCAGCTGAATTGTGTCACCGCGAACGATTGTTACCCCATCCTCCACGTTCAAGATTTCTCCGTGCGACTGTCAGGTGCCAGCGATTTTATCAATGTGGATCTGGTGTGTGGTTATCACCAGGTGCCTGTGCTAGTGAACGTGCCAAAGACCGTGGTGGTCACCCCGTTTGGGCTTTTCGAGTTCCTTTGCATGCCTTTCGTCTTGAAGGATGCTGCTCACACTTTTCAGAGACTGATGGTGTCGGTGATGCGTCACCTCACTTTTGTGTTTGTCTACCTGGACGATATACTGGTGGCCAGCCTATCGGCTGATGAGCACCTGGAGCATCTGACACAGGTTTTCCGTCGTCTGGACGAACACAGCCTTACAATCAACCCAGCTAAATGTCAGTTTGGGTGGTCGGTTATTGACTTCCTGGGCCATTGCATTTCACCGCAAGGCGCAGTTCCGTTGCCTGCAAGTGTGCAAGCAGTGGTTTTCCCCGGCCAGCCCTTGATTAGGGCATTGCAGGAGTTCTTGGGCATGGTGAACTTCGATGACCATTTCCTCCCTCACACTGCCCACCTCCCTCAGCCGCTTTATGGGGCTCTTCCGTCCAGGCGGTGGAGCGGACCGTGGATGACTGGACTCCGGAGCGGGCTCGGGCAGACCGGGCTAACACAGCCCTTCTGGCCCATCCAGCACCCGAGTGCCCATAGCGTTGACGACCGACACGTCTGCAGTCGCTGTGGGGGCCGTAGTTGAACAGTGGATGATGAACGCATGGCAAACCCCTGCATCCTTTAGCCCCAAACTCCAGGATAACGAACGAAAGTATAGCATGTCTGACAGGGAATTGTTGGCACTGTATTTGACGATGCGTCATTTCCGTTTTTCTTCTGGAAGGCCGGTTGTTCGTGGCGCATGTGGATCACAAGCCATTAACGTTTGCCATGTCTAAAGTGGCTGAGCTGCGGTCCACCCGTAGTTCCACCGTCCTGTTTGGTTCCGGAAGGATGACGGGGGGGGGGGGGGGGGGGGGGGGGGGGGGGGGAAAGGAGGGGGGGGGCCCCCCCCCCG
>CAAKHD010010460.1:24246-82370 GCA_901007705.1 Fistularia tabacaria
TCTGTTTTTCTGGGGGAGGGTGGTTTGGTCGGGGGGATTGTGAACCCAAAGATTTTATTTTTGGCCTTGTTTAAGGGGGGGGGGCGGCGCCCCCCCAGTGTTCCCCCCGTCTTTTTGGGTCCGGGAGGGGGGGGGGGGGGGGGGGGGGGGGTGGGGCCGCCCGGGGGTGGGGCGGGGGGGGGGGGGGGGGGGGGGGGGGGGGGGGGGGGGGGGGGGGGGGGGCTATGTGGTGGACACTAAGGGTTGTGGCCTCTCACCCCGGGACTAGGGACTGGGGGGGCGTGGCTTAAGCCGGAGGTATATATATGCGCCCTAGAAGTGGTACGCTGGTGTTCAGTATTAAAGATAATCACATCTAAGACTCTAAGTCTCCGTCATCGATTATCTCTCGCTGAGCACCACTATATTCATATTGTAAAAAATAAATTCATGAAAGGGAAATTGAAAAAAATTATGAAGTGGATGAATCAATAAAAAAAAGTCACCTAAATATTGGAGCGTAAAATCAATTCAGATCGATATGTTTACTTCAGGAAACTTGGTGGTTTCCTGAAGTACGTGAGGTATCACAACTGCCAGGCTGATCAATGCTCTCCGGGAGCGGGTCTTTCGCTCATCTATCCATTGTTAACCAGGCCCCATGGCAACGGCTGCCACAAATGAGGTAGCTGCTCTCACCTTGAGGCGGCGTAGAATGGCAGCAACCCGGCGCTGCAGGCTGTCCCATCGCTGGTTCCCTTCGGACACCATCGTCCGCAGGCGGCTAGCACCGTCAGTCCGATTCTCGCGGGCCAGCCGACGATACTGCTTGTTGACCAGCTCCAGCTGAGTCAGACGCTCGTGGACCTGCCGCTGGAAAGCCTGGGAGATAATTACATTAAAATGGTGGTAAATGGACTGTGGAATAAGTTTTTCTCCACGGTGTTTATATCGTTAATCGTTGTGTTCTCCTGTTGTAATGCTTTTTTGTGCTTTTTTTCAGTTAGTTAGCCTTTATTATGACTCCTAAAAAAGTTAAAAGTGCTAGCGATAATGGTACTACGAAGAAGTTAAGAATTACAGTCAATCCGAAGAGGGACACAATAGCTAAACGGGAGAGTGGTGATCGTGTTACAGATCTCGCCTGGATTAAGCTTGCTGAAGATGGCGTTAGCAAGCGTCTCATGTGCGAGATGGCGTTATTTTTGGCAAATGCTGGCAAGAAGAGAAAGAACACCAGAAACACAGTAATAATTAACGCTGTCTTTCATTGCTGTCAATATTTTTGCAACACATAAACCCACAATAAATTAAAAAGAGTACAGTGTTTTGGGGCTGGAAAACGGATCAATGGGATTTAAAATGATTTCAACGGGAAACATTGATTTGGTTCGCGAATGTTTCAGTTTGCAAATGGCGTTAAAAAACTAAGGTTTTGAATGTTTTTTCAAGTATTTTTTTATATTTACAAATAAAAGTTTCATTTTGGTTTATTTCTATTTTTTTTACTTTTTCTTTTCTTTTCTTTTCTTTTCTTTTCTTTTCTTTTCTTTTCTTTTCTTTTCTTTTCTTTTCTTTTCTTTTCTTTTCTTTTCTTTTTGAACAAAAACATAAAAACCTTCCTGCATTATGAGGGAAATGAATGACCAGAAATGCTGGTAAATTGACTGATTTTAGAAAACCGATGATTTTCCAAATATTTCACATGCCAGTGGACAAAATCGATGAGTGGGCCTTGGTAATCCACTTTAATCCAGCAGCCGCGAGGATTAACAAACTTTTCCAGTCAAGAAGTCAGATTACCCTCAGCATGTGATAGCTCACGCCACCCCCCCCTGACCCAACCCACCAACAGTATGTAGGTCACTGGTCTCCACTCCAGACATCGACTCCCACCAGTGACCAGCAGAGTCACAGATTACCATCTGATAATCTGAGACTAATCCTGGGAGGCATCAGTGGTTCACTTGTGGTCTTTCACAAATCATGTGGACAATGCTCATTAACTTCTGAAGATGGGTGAAATATTCAGTAGTTCGGCACCACGTAGACAATAATCATGCATTAATCAACCAATTATTTCGATGTTGTGACAAATTTGACCTCCCTCTTTCACAGAAATTATAATTCTTTTCATTACAAAGCTTTTGTTTTAATAACAATGTAATTACTTAGCCAATCTAAGACAACAACCTTAAGAGTGTTGTTATTTGGAAATAGTGAAACATGGTTTCCAAAGATATGATGATAAAGCCCATGATGATGACATCATGCCTGAATATCTGAAAGAAAAAAATAATCAGAAATTGCTTGTGAAGTAAAAATAACGGTCTTCTCAATGACTTTGTTTGCTTTTCGAGTTACCGGTATTTTCTGGAATGAAAAAAAACCCTGTCTTGTTATAACAGTTTAAATATTATGTAATTTGGTGACAGCGGGTTCATGTCTTGTCATAACAGATCTATTACTATTACTATTATTAAGTTATTTCTAGGCAACAGAGTTTATTGTCTCATATTAACTGCACACTTATTTTGAGGCAAAAAAGTGTCCAGGTTCTACCTCAAACTTCTTCAGCTCCTCTTTGGCGCATGTGTACAGGATGTCTGCCGAGTCTGGGTTGGCGGCAGTGACCTCAGCGGTCTTCAGCCAGTCCTCGAAGCGGGAGTAATCGTCCAGGAACTTACACCAGAGTCGCCAGGTCTCCTCAATCCTGGAATGGGGTGACAGGGTTCGGTCCAAGTTGTCATAACCGGACTTTATAAGGGCGAATAAATCTTCAAAACGCTCACTGATCCACGGGGAGCGATGTCACGCTTTCATGACATGAAGAGTTTAGAGGCTGAGTGGACGGGGCGCAGGGCTAATACCATCAGCCCATTGACTCTGAAGATAAGTTTGGGCACAAATCATAAAAATTATGCTACGTTCAGGGTTCCACGCAAGGAACCAATGGCTGATGAAGCTAGATTTAAGAAAATTGAAATTAGGCCCAGTGAGATAGTAATCAGACATATACACTCCCTGCTCACCTCATGCGTCTCTCCATTGACATAGCACAGATGTTCCTCCAGCGTCGGTCAAGGCTACGGGTTGTCTGCTGGATGGAGTCACTCTCCAAGTCGCTGCCGCAGGCATCAGCGTCATGTAGCAGCAAGTCACACAGCGTCAGCACGGAGGCTACACCCTCCGAGTGCTGCTCAATGTCCTGCTGAAGATCCTATAGGGGTCAAACACAGGTCGCACAGAGGTCATATAGGCTACTCTGACACCACATCATTGTTTCCATTCTTTTCAGTGAATCTTTTTATCATGTTGTTGTTTGTTATTTGCAGCCACTCCAAATTCCTCCAAAGAGGCCCCACAGAACCTAATGATCAGCTAGAAAAAAAATTGACACCCCAAATCAGCACAAATAATCTTTAAAAAGTCCACAAACAGCAATAAATGGCCATAATTTTCTGGTAATGGCTTCACAAAGCCATTTCCAAGAAACACTTCCAAAAAAAATAGGGAAGTAGCAATAAACTGAATAATCAACATGGTCAAATACACATTTGAAAAAATTTAATGCTTTAAAAACTATGTTCTAAAATTGGGCCAGATTTCAATTAAGACATAAAAGAAATGGTCTATAAACTAGTAGAATACAATAAATATAGTAAAGTAAAGTAAAATAAAGTAAAGATATTATCAAAATGGCAAGAACGTACATCTGAAGTTAAAAAAAATATAAAGTCATTAAAAGTTTAGTAAAACAGCAGTAAGTAGCTGGAAAATGGCCTGATTCTGTTATAATATAATTGTAGTGTAATTACAACTGTCCCTCAGTTACAACATAAATTAAAGAATTAGGATGTTTTTCTGAATGTCTTCAAAACATCTTTGAAGCATATTAGTCTTAATAATGACACTTTTTTTTAAACCTGTATCTGTAATCCTGTGTCTACCTGGCCAAGTGTTGCTCAAATTTAGCACTTTCTGCATCGCCATGGCAACAGACAAACGCAACACCCCTCGACGCAGGAGTCATTAAGCTATGCCTCAATTCACTAATGGAGATCCCCGCTGCCTCACCCCTTGTCCCCATCCTCCTTTGCTTGTTTCCCTTCCTCACTTGTCCATCATCCATCCCTGCGTCACATGACCAAACCTCCTGCCATCTCTCCTTTTAGCCAAAACATCGGTGGTCATTTTCTAACTTTCTTGGTTTTATTCCGTAGGGCTCACACTGGATCAGAGGCTAAACCTCGTGGCCTCATCCCAGGGAGGTTGCAGGTTCTAACCCAGCCCCCCACTTGCTCCCTCATCCCTCTCTCCGTTCACCAATTATTACCCTCTTCCTCCTGAGAGGCCGAGCTCTAAGTACATGCAGCGGCTCTCAGCCCAGCAGGGGGTGTCACTTCCTCCTTCTTGCCGCCAACCAGAAGCCTTTTTCATTCCAGACTTGGCTCCTCTGACGAGACAATGATCCTTTCTCCCTGAAAGGTTCTCCCAGGTATCTGCTGAGTTCTACCAATTTTCTGAAGGGGCTTGCGTACTGTTGCTATGGAGATACAGGTACATTCGTCTACAACCTCTAGGGCAGGTTCTCATCATCTCCTGCAGACCTTAAAGGGCAGAATGCTGCCGGACACCATCACCAGAATGAGAACACGCCGCTGAACAAGCCATGGGACTGACAAATGACACACACACATATACATTGACACAGTCTCATATCCTCTCAAAAACACACTCGCACACTCACGCACACAAGTACACAGAGACACACTCATACTCTCTCATACAAACCAACAAACACACACCGTCTATCTCTACTCTCTCTCTCTCATACAGACCCATATACTGAGACACACACACATACACAAACAAAGAAGAACACACACTCGCTATCTTTCTCAACCATTCACAGACACATCAAGTCAGACAGATTTTGACAAATAAAGATTCCCAAACACATAGAAAAAACACAAACACAAACACACATACTCAGAGAGAGTATGAGGAAAGTAAAAGCAGAGTTTCCTTCAGTCAAAGATCAGAGTTTTGAGCTTGGGTGTTTGTTGTTGTAGTTCTCATTTTGACCACATGTGTATATTTTCTGTCAGAGAGCCTGAAAGGAGAGTCTGTCAGTTAGTTCAACTCTGAAAAGGGATAAAGGGGGTCAGAGGTCACCTGCTGCTCGGCCAGCTTCCTGTGGATCTCCTCAGCGTGGCAGATGCCGTAGACCAGCGGCTTGGCGAGCTCTGCCTCCACCCGCGACAACCATGTCCTCAGATTGCTCATGTTCTTGTCCAGTTGCTGCACCGTCACCAAAGTCTCCTTCAGCTTCCTCACCCTGGACAGAGGGAGTCAACAGGCAGCAACTTACCAATTACACCTGTGCATAATCTTCCAATTTTTCTATGGATAAAGTTTATTTAAAAGACTAAAACCTCACTCATGTGTTTTATTGTCTTTGAAAATTAACTGAATATCAACAGAATATCATCTGGAATTTTTAGATAACTAAAAATCTACTGCAGAAGTAGCATCTGATGACGACAGACCAGGCATCTGCACAATCACAGATGAAGCTGACAACTAGTCACCCATCAGTAAAATAAACAGTGAACAGCGGGTGACAAAATGTGGAGCTCCTTACAATAAACCCTCTCTCTCTGTGTTAGCATAGCAGCGCAGTTGCTGCACGCACACCTGCAGCTTTTGCCGACTTCTACCTTTTTGCCTTTTGTTCGTCTTCATTTTGAAGCTCATTTTGACCTATGTCTTCATCGTTATCCTCCTTGCTCACATCTGTCTCAAGTTCAAATTGGAAGGGTTGCCCAGATGACATGTTTTTGAACCGTAGGGTAAAATGAATGTGACCGAGCCCAGGCCAACCTCATCACATCACATCACATCAATACCCTGACAGTATTGTGAGGTAAACACAAATGGCGGTTTCCAATGAAAATTATTTTTTACAATTTTATACAAACTAAGATATGTTGAGATATGGGTTTACAAAAAAACACATGAAAAAAAACTATTTTGTGTGTGTGTTTGCAGCATGTGCAGCATCAGCTTGATGACGTGGAGGCAGATGGCAGAGCAAGAACACGTGGCAGCCATGATGGAAGGACACGAGACACACACACACACACACAAATACACTCAAACACACACATATAAACATGTACGCATGCCACCGCTGTCTGTTCACCTCCGTATCTAAATACGGCCGCTACACTGCCACATAACGACGCTCTCATTCTGGTGACTGGAGCCGCTGCCTCACAAAGCCAGTGCACCCCCCCCCTTCTCCTTTCTGCACCAAAACAAAACATGCGACTTGCATGGGGGGTGAGGGGGTGCTTGGACACAAAGGGGTACTTACACGCTGGTGAGGAGGTGAGTCCTCGCTGATCCATTAGCAATCACTACCTCAGCCCCCCTATGCCCCTCCACATCTTCATCCTCTGCTTCCCCCTCCGCTCTACCCGCTCTATCGTCATCCTCCCTTGCTTCCCCCACCACTCTGCCCCCTTCCTTGTTCTCCTCTTCTGCTTCCCCTGCCTCTCTCCCCCCTCTCTCTCTCCTCCTTCTGCTGGAGAGGAAACATCGCCCCTCCCCACCATATCCAATATTCATGTCCAATTGCCCATGAAAATTCACGATCAATATCAGTACGGATCTGCATATCAGAACTGCTGCAGCCTGGAAGTTGACTTGACCCTGAAGAGAACCAATGCTCAAACATTATGTAAATTTGAAAGGATAAAAAAATATGACAATAGTTCAAAAATTTTTTCAAGATGTCATCCAGTACTGCAGGTCAGTACCAAGGTGATTAGAATTACAACCACCCACAAAAGAAGCCGTACTGAATCATTCAGGTGACTGGGCCGGCTGGCTATCTACTGGGGTTAAAGGCCGAGCAGAGTGCAGATGAGACGATGGATGAGGCGTTTGAGAACCTTAATAAAAAGAGCCAAAAAAAAGAACCAAGATCTTGTTGCAATTCTTTCTTGTTATTGTGTAGATGTTAATGGTCTTCAATGTCTACTTTTTTGTTTCAAGGTCACATGACCTCTGACACCTGAATGGCAGCCAGAATGTGGTGGTTGATTGGTGGATTTTAGCTAATTTGCTAAATCTTACCATTCATTCAACGTAAATAAAATGTATTCTGATTCTGATTGATAATTTAATGCATTTATTTATAATTTTGGGATGATCTTGAATTATCAATGTTTAGATATTATTGAATCTTTCTAGCGGATCATATTTTTTTTGTTTATCTTATTATTTTTTAATACAATTTCAGGAGGTTTTTTTTTAGAAATAAATTAAAAAACAACTGAATCGAATATAAAATCTGTCAATTGAACGTCAACAGTAACAGAAATTGAGTTAAAGCTGCATTTTTTCACCAAGAGATGCTCTGCTAGACCCGGGCCCCTCTTGGCGAAAGTCTCTTTCAACTCGGCTCAGATAAATACAAAGTGACAAAAAAGGTAGTACAGGTATAAGGGGCTAGTCTTTGTGAAAAAAGCATCTGCCTCACCGTATCTTCGTCTTCAGACAGTGAGGAAACCCACGCTTTCCCCCCCAACAGACCTTCCCCCCTCAAATAACCCCCCCCTCAAGGCCCCAAGGGAAAACTCCCCACCAAGCCCCCGGAGGCCACAATAGTCTGTGTCAGCAGGCGGCAGCTGCTGGGCCCGGTGACGAAGCACCCAGTTGTTTTGGGGGACAAAGGCAAGTGTCAACACATCTATTCCCCCCCAACACACACACGAATACACACCCAACAAAGTCAGAAGCTAGCAGTCGTCTGCCGCAACTTAGCGAGGGGTGGTGCCCAACAACAGGCTGCAGTCACATCCCTCCAATCGCTGACCTTGATCCAGCCACTGTGTCACAGCTGTCTTATCATGTCACACCAGTTCATCTCCAGCAGCCAATAAAAAATATGCAGGGCAATCTGGAGGCCGTTTTCCAGACAGCAAAATAAACATAAATTGTTTGAGGATCAAAAGCTATTTTTCTAGAAATGGCGTGAAACTTGCTAAAACGTACGAAAATAGAGTGTCAGATTTGGAGAGGGGTCTTCCAACACTTTGATGACATCATCTGACACTGTTGCTCGACCTCATTTGATTTTACAAGATCTCATTCTACATCTTGTAAAACTCTCAAGACATGCGAGACAATATTTGTTGGATCTCAAGAAAAATTTCATAAGATGTTTGCTGAGTGGGTTGTCGTATAACATCATCGATATTCCCTATTAACTCTTTCTTCAGTCTTTACGTAACTTGTGTCCGATCTCATGAAACTTGTGCGCAACACCAAGAAACAGTACTTAGTATGCAAGATGTGCTATGAGACCTTTGCGGGAGTTTCATTTTGAAAGGGGGAATTTGTAATAGTGTTTTCAGAGCAGTGATGTCATTGTAATGTAACAAATGCCCCGGTGGAAACAAACCCATCAGTGCATTTTGGTTCTTCACTCCTAAACCTGAGAAAACTGTGTGTCATCAGCTCCCTGAGCTAAAGGGGGCATATCCTCAAACAGCGTGCGAAGCCTGTTCGGATTAGCTTCCCCCCTCCCCCCGGGAGGTTAAATAAGTCCTGAGGCTACTTTTAGCTGCTGCTGTCTGTGGCTTGCCCTCCAATGTGCCTGATGCTACTCTGTCTGAGCTCACAGCCAGGGGAGGACATGGGGAAGGGCGACACTGGTTCACACCATGAGCCAGGTGGATTCTGGAGGTTTAGAAGTTTGATTGGACGTCGAACATCAAGCCAGAGACTTGACTGAGGTCATGAGCGAGATGCAATGAGCTCTGAATATCACGAGGATCTTCTGAGGGGCTTTAAGGAGCTTTTGAAAAAACATCAGACCACCCCTTCCATGGGTCTTTATCTGATTAGCAGTCATTTAACCCCCTGGACAGAGTCTGAGTCTGAGGACCTTCAGCAACAAATACTGTAGTTCTGAAAACTCCAAGCACATCATGTTATCTGTCTTACATTTGGCTTCAAGCTGCTGCACTTCCTGGATCTCGTCTGGACCCCACCGCCAGACCACCCCTCTGAGCACAGGGAGGGCGACAGTGGATGTACAGGCCAAGAATCTGGCACAAAATCTCACCAAAAAATATAATCCTGGAGTGAATCAGAAATACCAACTGCAAAAAACTAAAACAAAACAAAACCAAAAAAAAACATGGGGAAACTCATCAAATACCTTGCAGTTTTCCGTATTTTCCTTTTTGTTTAAAATCATTGAGACGCTGGCCTCAACATTTGTAACATGGGTTGCTTCAGCAACAGGACACAGCAGACATAACTCAGACAACAGACAAGCATCTGCTGTTTTTTAGAGAGTTGAGATGAGTGAACATTGCCTAATGAAGGGATCATTGTTTGCCCACTGACAGCGAACTCAGAGATGATCAAAGTGTAAATTTACTTTGACATTAAAGTTTAAGGAAGAAACACAGTTAGTTGGTTTCTCTTCCCTCGCCTAAAGAATCGCTTCGGCAGGTGACAAGACTGGATACGCAATGGAATGACCGGAGGGCGAACACCAAACGACAAAGATGACATAAAAAATTCAACAGAGAGTCAAACATTCTTTGACCATGATGGTGCATTTAGTCGGCCTTGAATAGTTTGACATCACTGGATATTGATTACTTTTGCATGTTCTAGCATGAGAAGCTACGTCCCATCGGTCTTCGAACTTTCAATCATGAACAGTTTAGCTTGGTTATGCTGGTCAGTCTCGGGGAGGGGAGGTGGGAGAGCCACCTGCTGCCCCTCCTCCCCTTCTATTGTTGAGAATAGAGGCCACATCTCTGCTCTCAAAACTCAACAATGAGGACAAAGAGGGGTTTGTGAACCAACTGAACTAATTTAACCGATACCCCTGTATCATTTCCCCGCCCCTGCCCGTTCTTCCCCCGAGGTCTTCTCTTCCTTGGGTTCTGCCAATGCCCCTTTGACTTTCCATCACTGACACCACATCTAAAGTGAGAGTTGAGAGTTTCTGAGCTGGCGATTTGCCTGAACAGAATCATCTGATTGAACAAGTCTAGCCTGAGTTCCACGGTTCAGCTCACTGTTAGAAAAATGTTGAAAAATGGCGGGTAAATGCAGTCGTTTTGTTTGTATGTATTGACAGAAGTGTAATTTTGATTTTGCCGTTTTGTGTTTGTGCATCTTCAGGGGTTAAATGTTACAAGGGGACACCACCTATGATCTAGTCTTGTGGGTTCTATCTTGAAAGTCAAACAGAATGCGAAATGTTCTTGTTTTTGGCACCTCACTCTGGTCAACCAGCGGTGAGCAAACCAGTGCAGAGTGCCATCAAAAAAGGACTCGCTGTAAGTTTTCATTCAAAGAGGAGGCATGAGCCAGCTGTGTTTCTGCCTCACGAGCCAAGTTCAAGTTCATGTGTAGTGACTGTCATTGGACCAGACCTTTACCACGTTATAGTAAGAAATTAAAACTGGGAAAGGACTTGTTTTACTATCCTAATTCAGTTTACTTGGTCTTACAATGTAGGAAATATGTCAGGTGAAATTACTTTCATCTCAATTCAATTAGCTGATGTTATCAGAAGGGTGTCAGCAGAGGTTAGCATAGGTTAGTAGTCGTTACCAGCTGTTAGAGAAGGCCAGGGGATGTTAACTGATATTACCGGGGGGTAAGCTTATGTTTGCACAGCAAGTCACTTGCTTTCTTATGCCGTGGACCCACAACTTGAAAGACAAAACCTGGATATCCAACCAATGTTTTCCATTTTTTATTTTAACATCATATGACCCCAAAGAGCTCAGCTTCCAACGCCTCATGCTGATTCCGTTTTACATCGGTTACTGCAGAACTCGCCTGACAGAGTCCTTCTTGAATAAGTTTTCATGACAGCATTTATGAATATGAGTAACGCAGGATTAGTCACACTCTGTAGCCATGGAGACACCAAACTGCAACCACGACAGTCATGGAGAATAAGTCACTTCAGCCCCACCCCTCCTGCCCAGTTTTATTCACCTCAGGGTTCCGTTTCCACTAGTTTTGCAGCTGTTAGCAACACAGACTGCAATTATCAGGAACTACAGACTGCAATTATCAGGAACTACAATTTCAACCCATCTCCCTGCTGTTGAGAGATTTCAAGAGATTGAATAGTAATTATTCTGCACTCCAGCATCCTGCCACTGCAGTCATTGTCCGGTGGGACCAGAGAGTCAAACCGAGAGTAGCCGGAACGTAATGTAGGATTGTGATCTACTTGAAGGGCACTTTGGTTATGGTCCTAAGGAGAAAAACGTTTTTTAGTTTCTGCGGTTTTCTGGAGTAAAAAAAAATAATCAAAGCCATTAACGACACTTGGGTTTGATCTGTAAGGGAAATAACTAGGGAAATCACCAGCATAAATTTTCGAAAATTTAAATCAATCATCGTAGAAGCCAAAGGAACATATGATTACAATCAGTTCAATAAGCAAAGCCAACTGGCCGTAAAAAATATCGCTGAAGAGATGCAGAGGATGAAGAGGGTGAATATTGATTCATTTATTCACATACCCCGACACATTCTGCTTACAAGGCCACTGGGGGTGGGGGTGGGGGTGGGGGTGGGGGGGCTGGAGCCAACCACAGATGTCGCCTGGCTGAGAGGCACAGCTTAACCTATCAGTTGTCATTCACAAGGCCACATACAGAGACATCAAACCATTCACTCTCTCATTCATAGCCACCGATCATTTTGAGTCTTCAATGAACCTACTAACTACTTGGAGGAAGATGGAGAACCTGGGGAGGAGACTCAAGGCGGGCAGGGGAATAACATGGTGAACCAAGGAGAGCACAAACAGGAGGACTACTTCACTTGATGATTCTTCCACATGAGTGAATCATCTCTTAACCTCTTAACGTTTCCTGCAACGGCCCAGAAGCCATTCTCCTCGTTTACATCTACATGTCGGATGGACAGTGAGGCTGCTGGACATGTTGGAGGAGGCAACTCGCTTCGAGCGACATGCCCAGATTTATATGAACGGATTAATAACATCAGTCAGCTCTTCAAGTACAAATCCCCAGCGAGCAACAGCTGGGACCGAGAGGGAACCTACAGACCTGCAGATAAAGCTGCCGTCGGCTTTAGGACGAGTCAAAGGTCAAAACATGGAGGATCAGCATCCTCAGTCGCACGCAAAAGCAAGTTGCCTTCCTATTGCGATAAACTATATAACAACCGCTTTTATATCCAAAACATCCACTGACCACCTTTTCACTTTCCTCCTGTCCTCGCGTAGCAGTTTATCTATTTTTATCTGTCTACCGTTGTTGTCTCGGTCCTTTTTAATGTCCTCCCATCCATCCTGCACTCAGGGTCACAGAGGGTGCTGGAGCCTATCCCAGCTACCATCATGTGAGAAGCGGGGTACACCCTGGACTGGACTAACCATTCACTCACTCATGGCAATTTTCCCAATTTTTCCAATTGACCTTTTTGGACTGTGGGAGGAAACCGGAGAACCCGGAGGAAACCCACGCAGATACGGGGAGAATGTGCAAACTCCACACAGAAAGGTCCCCTCGTCAGAATCAAACCAAGGGCCTCTGTGCTGTGAGTTATTATCTTATCTCTTGTCTTATCTTGACCAAAAGAAAAGTCCTAGAGTGGGTTCCATGCTGTGTTCCACTATCTATTAGAATCCCATTTCGACAGTTTTTATTCTAGTTTGTTTCAGGGGGGCAGCGTGAAACTCCCAAAACAAACAATCAGCCGACTGTGACGGAAACTTCTTTGTCCTTGTGCGAAAAACGACTTTAGACCTGCTGATCTTAAGTTTTTCTCCTTACATTCTCACAGCCGATGAGTTCAAGTTTTGCCCTCAAGATTCATCTGACATGAGTGTAAATGGCTGAAGACCTCACATTGTTCCAGCACCCCTCCCTGCCCCCACCCAGTTGAATCTGTGCCATTGCAATTATGACATCACTCCCCTCCAGTGACTGAAACAGGTCAAACTCTTCAACCGTCTCACAAAATATCGCATTTCTGATGAGAGACGGGGCGTAAATAATGATCTGGGAGAGAGAGATGAGAAGAGATGAGGGTAAGAGGAAGTAAAAAGGTAAAAAATAATCCGAAATAATAAATAATCAGAAAAGAAGGGAATCTGATTGAGAGGAAGATTGAAAAAAGAGACAAATTAGCAAATGCTACTTTTATGATATGGTGAAGGAGCGCCCTGATATGGATCCGTATGTAACTTTGTCTGGATGCTATTGAAACCTGCAGCTTCTTCAGACGCGGTACAAAACATACTAAAAGCACGGCCCTTGGCCTACCTGGCCTCAATATGGTCAAATAGATGCCGCCAGCGCTCATTGACGTCCCTCAGCTTGTCATTGATCTCCGCCTCCTTGGTCTTGTTGCTGGCAGTGATCAGCTGCTCGCCCAGCTGTTTCAGGTGCGTTTTGTTCTCGCTAAACAAGTTGATCTCCTCCATACAGTCCTGGGGGAGCAAAAAGAAAGAGAACAACTATTCAGTGGCTAAACATTGAAATATATAAATCATAGTCAAATATAGAGTTGAAATACTAACTTAATAATAATAAAGTGAAAAATATGTATTTACTTTGTTTTTAATGTTTGTCAAAGACTTCTATCCAAATAAAATCTGGAGAAAATGTAAATATCAAAGAGAGAATAGAAATCAGCAAATAAAAATCCGTTATTTGTATTTAAGGGTCCATCTGACAGCACTTCTGCAGCTCATGGAGTCAAGAAGAAGCCTTCGCAGAAGGTGATGGAGGAAAAGAAACAATTTTATCAGGACGAAGATCAGACTCTGGATGTTTACCAGACAGCAAAGAGGGGCCACCACGATTTGTGCACGCACACACATGCACACAAACACACACAAAAACAAGCACACACATACTTACATGCATGCCAGGACAAATACTGGGCCTCATACAACTGGAAACTCCCCAACAATGAAAGAATTGACCTATTCCTCCAGCCCAGCAATACTTTCCACCTGATTGCTCGTCCAACAGACCATCCTGTCATTCAACTGTTCCTCCTCCCACTCTGTACACTCCACCTGACTGCTTGTTCACCTGACTTTTCATCCACCTGATCATTCTTTCATTTGACTGTTCCTCTACTCCACTGCCCTTCCAACACCGACTGATCTTCTACCTGACTCTTACTCCATCAAACACTCCCTCAATTGGACTCTTCTTCAACCTGAATATTCCTCCTCCCATGTAATCCTCTCATCATGAATGTTCTATTACAAACCCGTTCCTCTACCCACATCGTACCCTCCACCTGACTGTTCCTTCATTTGGCTGTTCTTCCATCTCATTGTTCCTATGACCGCTTAACTGTTCCATCACCCAGACATTACTACACCAAACTGTTCCTCTTCCCCAATTAAACTTTCTCAACCCTGACTGTCACAATCTCAGACCACCGCCGCATGCCTCTCCCACCTTCTTCAGCTTCTCCACCATCTCCTCGATGTTGAGGTCCGAGTTGTGCGCCACCTTGTTCTCCATCTGCGTCAGCCACTCGCACAGCTCCTTGTTCTTCTCATTAAAGATGATCCAGGCATTCAGGCGGTCAGCGATCTCCTGTTTCCGAAGAGACACCTGAGCGGAGGGTGGGTGGCATTGAGGTGGCGGTGACAGAAAGATAAACAAGAGTCATTTTTTAAGACGCTCACTAGGTTAGCTTGAATCTACTTAGTAGGACGAGTCAATTGACTGATCTAATCGTAACCACGGAGCAGAGAACATGTGTATGTATCAATCAAATCTAGCAGTAGGTGGGGCTTTGATATATCTATTTCATGAGATAAAACCTTGCCCCACAAGCCATGCAACTCCAATAAAGCAGTTAGCTAGCCTGCTGGGTGACGTCATATTCATGCTGAATGTTCGGAATGGTGACGCCATCCTGTGAGGTCATGTGACAGCTCGCTGTGGAGTGTGACTTTGATATTGCCATTTGGGAAGTGTCTCTGATGTTAGACGTTCCCCTGCAACTATACCATTCTGGCAGAACAACCCCTTCTGGCAGATAAGTCTTTATCTGTCTGTTGTGAATTTTCTGCTCACCACTGGCTATAGAATGAATTGGTGAAGTTATTACTGTAATTAAGGTGTAACAACAATGTTAGATACCACCAAAGTTGGTGTTCCTACAGAAATTAAGGAGCAGCAGGAAACTCAGTACTTTATTGCAAACTGCTAGTCCAATCCGATCAGTGACCGACACAAGTCACTGCCCGGCTACTCTAGTCCCTCCTCCTTGCCCAGCTCCAGAGGGAGCTGGGCAATAGCAGGAAGTGAAAGTTTGCCCCCCTCATTTGAATATAAAAGCCCCCCTTCTTGAAGTTCATTTCAGCAGTTCTCTCTGACGCCATCTGTTAACTCCAACCCCCACCATCATAACCCCCTCCATCTCCCTGCATCCCCCACTCAGGACCTGTTGGTCTCTTTAGCCCCTTTTAAGACCCCTCAGATTATGTAGCCCCATTGCACATTAGAAGCCTAGAGTTTTTAAATAAAAGAAAAAAAATAGTCCCCTAGCTGAATGCAGCCTGCTTTTGAACCTCGCATCAGGTGACCCTTGGATGCCAACTCGCCCAATCCATGACCATAAAACAGAGACAAGCGAGCGTGCTCACACACAAACAGACACACACAACAAAAGATGAAAACAAAACCCCATGAGCCATCATGTTCTCTGTGAGATGTGTGTCCCTCTGCACTCCCTGGCAATGGGTGGGCGTCAGACAGAGCAGCTGAGTATGGACTCCCACAACCACCAAAATAAATAAAATTTTGGAAGAGTCTTCATGATTTGTGCGCTCGGCACACAGATGAATAAAAACTAAACAAATCTTTGGAGTCAAATTGATATGTATATTTTACAGAAGACGCATTGAACTGTGAACTATGTTTTCATTACTACTACTACTACTGATAATAATAATAGAAATAAGAATAACTATTATTATTTTAAATTATTATTATGAATGCAGGTCTTGTCTGTTAAAGATTCTGCAAAGTAATAGACAATCAAAATGATTTTCTGACAGCTGGTGGAAGCAGGGCCGACTCAACTGTAATATATGTATATATTATATATAGTATTTATATATAGTATATATATATATATTATATAGTATTTATATCTAACAAATTTTGTGTGCCCTAAATGGTTTTACTTATTTGTTTTTTCATCATTTCAAACCTGCAGATTTCTAAACCCTCCACGCTGTTTCCTTGGAAGGACTTCACACCGTAAATTCGCTTCTCGCGAGACTTTAAAACCAGGTAATTTGATCTCAATCCAGGTTTGAGAACAAAATGAGTCAAAACACGCGAAGGCACCGGCCAGCGCGGTGGAGCGCATCCTCTTCTGGCCCGGAGAAAACACGGTGATGCACGGCGGTTCCGGTTCCGGTTCTGACCTTCAAGCAGAGCTCCTCCCACTGACCGTGCAGGTGCTCGGCCTGCTCCCGCAGCAGCAGCGCGTCGTCCGCCATGATGTACTGGGAGAGGTCGGTCCTCAGGCCGCGCAGCGTCGCCAGGCCGCCGGCCCAGTCCTCCAGAGCGCGCTCGTCTCCCTGCATAACAGAGCACTGCGGGTCAGCCGGGCAGCGCCGCTTCCTCCTCCTCCCCGGTGCCCCCCGTGCTTCTCCCCGTGGCTCCGGGGAATCCAAGGGCCATCCCCCCACCCCCGGATCGCGGCTGCGCGATCTGACCACCGTCCGCCTCGTCCCGCCCCAAGGGGGGTTGGGGGTGGGCTGGGCTGGGGGATTAAGGGCCGTCAGGTCGCAGAGCCCGGTAACCGGAGAGAGGAGGGGCCTCAGAGGAGAGGGGTGTGTGGAGGATGAGTCAAATGTTGCTTCTATTCTCATAAGTTTCGCCGCTTCCTCTCCAGGCGAGGTCCTGCTGATTTTCACGTGACACCTTGCATCTGTTTAGATCACGTTTATGATATTTCTTGTTTATATTTAGGTCACTTTTCTAATATAATTATACATTCATTTATTCATTAATGATCTATTACACCTATCCTGCAGTCATAATACAGGGGGGTCACCTTGGATCAGTCACGGGCCCAGCACAGGGCCCAATATAGAGACAAACAGCAATCCACTCTCTCAGTCAAACTGCGACATGTTTTTGGATTGCAGGAGGAAACACATGCAGACACGGAATATGCAAACCATCCACACAGAGAGGCCCGCTGTCAGAATCAAACAAGGGAGCTTCTTGGTGGAGGCGCTAACTACTGCGGCACCGTACCACCCTAATATAATTCTTTGTAACTGTACTTTTTTGACAATGTTGAATGAAGTTCCTTATGGTTTACTTTTTTATCATAGCAATTAATTTTACTTTTATAAAAATCCTTTAAATTCTCTGTTGTTTTTTTTTTGTCCGGCGAGCACTTCTATGACTTAAAGCTAGCTATTAAGTGACATATAGCCAATGTTCAGCCATTTATGCTCATTCTTTTTCTGCGCCTTTCAGCTACTTACTTCAGGGATCACCACAGCAAATCACCTGCCTCCATCTCACCCTTTCCTCTGCATCCTCTTCTCTCACACCAGCTAACTTCATGTCTTCTTTCCTCTTCTTCTTTTCCTTTCGGCTTTTCCCTTCAGGGGTCGCCACAGTGAATCAACCTTCTCCATTGAACCCTATTCTCTGTATCCTCATCTCACACACCAACTATCTTCATATCCTCTCTCACTCAACCGTAAATCTTCTCTCCGGTCTTCCTCTAGACCTCCTGCCTGCATCTCCATTTCAAGCATCCGTCTACCAATATAGTCCCTACCCCTCCTCTGTACATGGCTGAACCGTCTCAGTCTGGCTTCTCTGATCTTCTTTCCAACACATCTAACATGTGCTGTCCCCCTGATGGACTCATTCTTGATTCTATCCATCCTCGTCACTACCAAAGAGAACCTAACCTCTTCATCTCTGCTACCTCCAGCTCTGCCTCCTGTCTTTTCTTCAATGCCGCTGTCTCCAAACCGTACAGCATCGCTGGTCTCACCACTGTTTTGTACACCTTTCCTTTCATTCTGGCTGATATTCTTCTATCACATAGAACCCCTGAAACTTTTCTCCACCCATTCCAACCTGCTTGAACCTGTTTCTTTACCTTTTTTACGCACTCTCCATTGCTCTGGACTGTTGACCCTAAGTACTTGAAATACTCCAACTTCTTGATCTCCACTCCCGGTAGCCTCACAGTACCACCCGGTTTCCTCTCATTCACACACATATATTCATATAAGTTCTTCTCTCGGCACCCTGTTGTATGCTTTTTCTAGGTCTACAAAAGCGCAATGCAGCTCCCTCTGACCTTCTCTGTACTTCTCGATTAGCATTCTCAAAGCGAATACTGCATCTGTAGTACTCTTTTTAGGCATGAAGCCATAATGCTGCTCACAAATACTGACTTCTGCTCTCAGTCTAGTTTCCACGACTCTTTCCCATAACTTCATTGTATGGCTCATCAACTTTATCCCTCTGTAGGTACTGGAATTCTACTACATCCATTTCCATCCTTTTTGCAAAGTCTACCACCATCTGTCCTGCTGCGTTCCTATTCTGGATACCAAACCTGTCCATCACTTCTTTATCACCACTATTACCTGCAACAACATGTCCATTGAAGTCTTCCCCAATTACCACTCTCTCATTTCTGGGGATATTGTGCATCAACTCATCCAACTAATTCCAGAACTTCTCCTTCTCCTCTAACTGACATCCAGAACTTATCCTTCTCGAACTGACTTTTCATGACTTCTTTCAATATGCGTAAATCTCCACTTTAGTCTACCCCTAGGCGACTCTTATTTTCATTAACTAGGTGATTTCTAGCGGGTGTCAAAGTGACCACTCGCTACATGACTTCCTGCCAAAGATCGTAAATCATATGTGATGTTGAGCGACTGCTAATTTTGTTGACTTCTAGGTAATGGTGTTGTGACTCAGTGCTATCTTTTAAATAATGTTTTGGTCGTTTGGATTCTATGCTAAGTAACTTCATTTCATTCTCACTTCTAGAAAGTGCTAACTTTGTGGTTTATAACGAAAAGTCATTCAACTATAAATAGTCATTTGGGATTTATTGCTGACGTTTATTGCTGACGTCGTCGTAGATGCTTTTTCCCTGATTTTTTGAGCAATATGAAGATAGAAGAGCCGAATGTTGATGCAAATGTTCTTTGTCCATAAACAAACGGTGGAACTGAAACTGTACTGTTTTGACCCTCCAAAATTTTCCCTTATTATATTTGTCACCCCATCAATGCTGCAACCTGAAACTATTAGCTTAGCTCGGATTCTTTGTTCTGCCGACTTTTTGACAGGAAAGATACATCCGATTAAATGATTTGAAAGCCATTGGCATGATTGAAAGCTAAACCGCTGACTCAGTATCCACTTCTGTTTATACATCCACTTCTATTTATACATCCATTTATTGGGGGAAGGCTAATGCAGCGCCAGAGGCTTTTAATCCAAAGAGAACTTTGTCACATAGCAGGGAGAGTCCACCATATTTTAAATCCCATGGTGTGTGTCGGAGCCACTGGGATTCTTACTCCCTCCAAGGCTCTCAGCCAAGGAGCCTTTAAGGGTAGATGACATTAGCTTTGAAGATTCCATTCCATTCCATCCTACCTCGCAGTAGCTCTGGGCGTCTGACAGCTCGTCATCGCTCTCCGGCATTGAGCGATTGAGTCTGGTCTTAACCTCCTTTAGCTGCAGCACGCCATCGGCAAGGCCAGCCTCATAGCGCTCCAAGTCCTGGCAGGTGGGAGACAGACCCTTGGTCAAGGTGGAGTGGAAGCGTGAGAACCAAGGGAGGTAGGGAGGCGGGAGAATCAAGGGCGGCGTCATCAATCAGCGCAGATCGGATTAGCAAGCATGTCGGAGGACAGATGGAGAAGGAAGGATCAAGACGTTGGTCAAGGAGGAATAAACAAACCCCAGACTCCTGGTTTGAAGACTCACCTCTCTGATCCAATCAGAACACTCACACAAGTTTCTGATCCAGTCAGAATGTTTGTGTTTTCGAGTTCATCCATCCATCTATCCATCATCTGCCGCTTATCCTACACTCAGGGTCACAGGGGATGCTGGAACCTATCCCAGCTGCCATCGGGTGGGGTACACCCTGGACTGGTCGCCAGTCAATCGCATGACCACATATTTTGACAAGCAACCATTCACTCTCTCATTCGGGGCAATTTTCCAATTAACCTGCTGCATGTTTCATGTTGGAAAAAAAAAATTGAAATTGGAAAAAATAAATTGACAAAAAAAACCAATAATAATTTCTCTTTAGTATGACAATCCAGAGCTCACTGAAGCCCCTGGTAGCCATGAATGCAGATGCAAATTGACATGAGAAATAAATAAGTAAGTAAGTAAGGAAGGAAGTAAGTAAGCCTCACAGCACGAAGGACCCTGGTTCAATTCCGACAGGGGACCTTTCTGTATGGAGTTTGCATGTTCTTCCCGTGTTTGCGTGAGTTTCCTCCGAGTTCTCCGGTTTCCTCCCACAGTCCAAAAACATGCAGCAAGTTAATTGGAAAAAAAATTGGAAAAATACCCGGAATGAGTGAGTGTGTGAATGTTGTTTGTTTGTATATGTGGCCCTGCGATTGACTGGTGACCAGTCCAGGGTGTACCCCACCTCTCGCCCGATCACAGCTGGGATGGGCTCCAGCATCCCCCGCGACCCTGAGTGCAGGATAAGCGGCAGATGATGTGTGGATGAAAATTACATAAAATTTTTGAAAGAAAACGTTTTATGAAAGAACTTGAATTTTCAATGGGCCCGCATCCCTAAGGCAGGCTGGTTACCTTAACGATGACCTGGGTCAGGTTAAGGCGCCGGCCCAGCAGACTGTGAAGCTGCTCCCACTCCTCCTGGAGCGTCCCAAGCTCCTCCTGCAGCTGGACCTGGGCCTCCTTCTCTGACATGGAGAAAAGTTGGCGACCGATCTCCAGCGTGTGGATGAAGCTGCTCTGGTACCTCTGGAACAGCAGCTTGGTGTGCTGGAGGAGGAGGTGGAAGAGGAGGGTTTGATCAGAGGGGTTAGCGACGCTCTCGTGTCTTCACTCCCCCCAATTTTTATGGTTGACAATTACTCTGTGACCAAACATAAGTGAGATTGAAAACAAAATCTCAAGAGATTACTCAGGGAAAGGACCTGGAAATTAGTATAAAGTCATCAAATATCTGCCAGAAAGTAAATACAGAATGAAAAGAATTCCTGTTTACAAAGAAACGAGGGAGAAATCAGTTAAAACAGCGAGAACCAATCAGAGGAGCAGAGAAATCACCATAACAGGAAAAAGACATGACCAGTAGGCCAAGGAGGGATCAAATCAATTTAAATGAAACAAACAAATCTCCTTATATTTGAAAAAGCCAAGAAATCTCTTGAGATGAAGTTAATGATCTACCTGAACAACTGAGGAAAAAGTAATCAAACAGTATTAAACAACAGTGATTTCTCATCAATAAAATAAATGATCCAGAGCTGTCAGGATAATCGCTGAAGTCCCTGGTGGCTGTGGAAGGAGATGCAAATTGATGTTAAAAAAAGTAAAAAAGGGGAAAATTCAATTTAAAAGAAAGAAGGGGAAAAAATCCAGTAATATTTGGCTTTAACCTGAGATGAAAATTGGATTTTCAAAGAAGAAAATGTATGAAAAAGGAAAGAACCAAGTCTGACCCAGAGTTCAAAGTGCCAAACACCTCTTAGGAACTGAGAGGATATGACCTTGAGATAAGAGCAAGATTGATTAAATCGCCTTCAAACTGAAAACTTAGCAAGAAACGCCCTTAGAATCAGAAGGGAATTGAATTGAAACATAAAACAGAGTAAAAGTAATAAAAAAAGAACAAAAAAACATTTAAAAAGGTATCAAAATAAGAATTGCAAAAAATAAAAAATATGAGAAATTACTAACAAAAAACTGAAAACTCAATTTCTATAGAAAAAAACATTAAATATTAAATATGAAACTTTACCGTAACTGCTTGAGAAAAATCCCTTTAAAGCAGGAACAAGACAACACCCACTTCAAACTCAACCCCTTAGATATTGCAACAGGAGGATTCTAGAAAAATAGAGACAGGAAAGGTTCTCCTCATCCGACTGTTCTTCCTCCCCTTTGTCTTCAGATCCAATCAGCTGCTTCCTCTCTGTTCACCTGAAATCCCATCATCTGCCTAATAGACTTCCAGTAACCCTCATCAGGCTCCTCAGGTGTGAATAAAAGAAATGACCCACTGAAAACTTTTCAAAGAAATACTACAATTTATCATCACACAGAGGAAGTGGATCAAGTTTTATTTGCTTTAACGCTTTATTGTGCTGTTATTACTATTTAATTTTTTATTCTTCACTGGTTCAAGATGTGAGAGAGATTAAGGAAAAATCTGGCAAAACCAACAACCATCCAATAAAAAGGTTCCGAGAAATTCCATTCCAATATGCAGAAAATCCTTCAAAAGTCGAGCTGAAAAAGTCAGCAGTCATTTGATTGAAAATCCAGTGACAGAGATTGTTTAAAAAGTCATGAAAATGAAAGAGAAAAAAGTTGAATTTTGAGAAAGAGAAAGCATGCACCGAAAGATACGAGCCGAAATAAATCTAGGAGTATAAAACACTGAACATGGAAGAACTGAAATTTCACCAAGAAATTTCTTGCAAATTAGCACAAAACTGAGTAAAAAAATAAAACAGGTACTGGATTTTTTGGTGCAGGGAAAAGAAGAGAGAGCTGGTGTGACTAAGCGGGGCAAATGGTTGCAGTACCTGGAGGTCCTGCAGGGAGCGCTGCAGCTGGAGCAGGCTGCCCATGGGCGGGCCGGCAGGGGGCAGCAGGCTGTGGGTGTCTGACAGGAAATGCTGCAGCTTCCTGAGGCTGCGATGGTAGAGGTGCCAGCGCTTAACCAGGCCATCCACCAAGGAGCGCTGCTGGTCTGCACGCTGCACAGCACCCTGCCAGCGCTCCTGCAGCTGGGATAGCTTCAGGACGAAGTCGCTCCTGACAATACAACAGGAAATCACAAGATGAGATTTCCGGAAATCATGTGAACGTATATCTATTACTTATCTCTTTGCTTAAAGAAACGTACAAACCGATAAAATCTGAAAAATACAAAACTAAAGATTTTTCGCAACTCAGTGTCCTCATGTAAGACCTCTAGTTCTTTTTCATTTACTTTGACAACACTCACGTAAAACCAATTGTCCTCATATGACGAAAGATGTTCTTTTTCTTTTCTTTAAAGAGCAACTTACTGTTCTAGAGGTATTGGAGCTACGCTTCATAACTTCCTCTGCATTCTGATCTTGTGTTAACAACATAAGATGTCTGTAATGATTGAACTATAAATGATTCTTCATGACAAAAAAGACAATTGACTCACAGGGACGCGTGACCAATTTGTGATCCCATGATGAGGAAGATGAACTATCATCATTTTCTCATCAAACTTAAAAAGGAACATTTATTTTATTTGTTTTCCTCTATGTTGATGAATATGGAGGGGCAAGTGGAATTTTGGAACACATGAAAACATGATTATGGTTTGATTCATTTCATATGTTGTTTCAATGTCTTGGTCTATTATTTTAAAAGATATTTGGTTTGGTTAAAAGTTTTCAACAGAATTGGCATTACTGATTTGAACCAGACCAAGAAATGAATAGTAAAGAAAAAATAAAATCACGTGTATTTTCAGAATAAAGAGATGCATCACCTGTCCTCCACCTCACCCCTCTGCAGCAGGCGCAGCGCCTCCGTCACCACCGAATGTAGGATCTGGTGTCCTGCCGCCAACTCAGCCTGGAAGCGCTGAAACACACCCAAGAATCAGAGCCCCAACCGCATGTGTGTGAGAGAGAGTGCGCATGCATGCACATACCTTGTGTGTACACAGTTGCTGCCGGAGTCCAGAGTAACTTCCTGCCAGGTGGACAATGAGACTCTCCTCCATCCTCTGCAGGAAAGACATCCAGCTCTGGCAAAGCTGCTGGAAGTCCTGCTGCCCCAACGCCTTGGCCTGCAGCTCGCTACCATGGCAATATGACACCTCCCAGTCAGCAGGGACCACCAACATTATCATATTGTATATTATTATATATAATAATATTATTCTTATTTACCAATAAAGAAATTTTTTTTTTTTTTTGACTCTTCATATTTGTTTGTTTTCCTGATCATAAAATGTCTGGTTAATTTTTTAAATAAAGTTTTTTAAAGAGGTGGGGCTTAACCTGCATGGTTGAGCAATCAATCAAAGAGCCACATGGAGAAACCGTTTACTGTCGTACTCGCACCTATGGATGATTTAGAGTCTTCAATTAACCTGCTGAATATTGTTAGACTGTGGGAGAAAAGGCGAAGATCCTGGAGAGAACCCAGGCAGGAGAACATGAAGAGAACCCAGAGAAACCCCATCCACCACAGGATTAGAAATTAGAACCATCTCGTTGCGGGATAACAGCTCTGACCTCTCTTAAGTCCTTAATCATGTAATATTTTCCCCAGTATTGTGATCTCGCACACACACACACACACACACACACACACCTGCAGGCCTCTTCTGCCCTGGCAGAGGCGGCGGCCCAACGGAGGTTGAGACGCTGCAATCGATGAGCCCTCGCGTCACTGAGCGTAAGGCAGCAGCTCAACTCGTTCAGGACCTCCAGGTCAGCAGACAGGGCGGCGCCTTGATGCAGGTCGGACTGACCGCAGGAGGGCAGAAGATCAGACACACACATGAACACAAATACGCACACATGCATTGTGTTTATGCTCGCAGGTTAGGACCCGGGAGGTTTCTGTCATTCAGTGGTTCAGGAAATTCAATTTTATCTTTTGCATACATTGTTTTTAAAAAAAATTAAGATTCAAATTTCAAAACTGCAATTTTACCTCACTTTGTGTTTGTAATTTGAATCCAAGTCTGTATTTTTTGAAGGACTTTCCTGGAAAACTGTATGAAGTGTTTCAATGTAATTTTTACCATTGTCATACTTTCATGTTTTGTTCATGATATAAAACATGAATACAAATGAACCAAATTATTGTAATTTTTCATAATTTTGAGAATGATTAAAGTAGCAATGCAAAAAAATCCTCTATTGTCCTTGAAAAAAAGAATACAAAAACATATTGCTAGACAAAAACCTCCTGACCATACGTATTCGTTGAAAATGAAAAAAAGAGATGTAGACAAAGTGAAAAAAAAGGATATAATATCTCAATAAGCAACCGGCCTGTCAAACCAGGAAATTGATTATTTACACAAGCTGTCAATCTACGGAAATATTGATGAACTGACCTGCTCTTCAATGGGAGCCTCCAGACATTCCAGCCATCGATCCAGACTGGACTCCAGGGCCTCAAGGAGCCTGCTGACCTCCTGCAGACGCTTGAGCTCCTCCTACACACACACACATTCACGTGCACGCACACAAACACACGCACAAGAACATATGTCTGCTAATTAGTAGGTCAGTGTGTCGCTGGCAGTGGAAACAAACAAGATGATGAAGAGGGAAAATCTAAAAATAGAAACACTAACTTGTGGCTATCTCTAAAGACAGTAATCTATGCTCATGATTAATTACATTGTGAACCATTTGTTGTAAATGTGTTACAAAATAAAGAGCAGCCTGTCAAAGAGAAAGCGTTTAGTTTTTATTGTGGTGTTTCTGTACCTGTAAGCGACTCCGCCTAGCAGACAGGCCTTCAGCCAGTTGCGTGAGGTGGCGTGCCATCACCCTGCTGTTTGATTGGACCAGACTGGACGGCAGGGGTTCTAGAAGGGCGGCCAGGTCCTTGGAGGCGTCCAGTACCCCCCCCAGGATGGATTGCAGATTGTCAGTTTGTTCCAGGAGGCTCTGAAGACGACGGGGCAAACACACACACATACACATACATATACACGTACACTTACACACAAACTTTGCAGATTTGATTCCTTGATTTTTTTCTTTTATTGCAGATTTTTGGTTGCAAATTCCTGCAAATACTGACGTGTGGGTTGATTTTTCTTTTGATTTTTTAATTGTTTTTGTCGTTTCGAGTTTCTTTCATTCTGATATCAATGCTAATTTTATCTAATGTCACTCGATTTCAGCTCAATTTCTTACTTCCAAGTTTCTAAAATATGTTCTGAATTAATTACAATTAATATTTCTATTTCTAAGTCATTATTACTCATTTCTTCTCATTTTCTAAATCACTCTTTGCTTTTTCTTAAAACGAAAAATTCTGTCTTTGCTGTTTTTTCGTAAAGCAAGCTAATTGTTAAGAAACTCTTTCAGTCTTTGAGGTTTTCCTTGATAATTGTGATTCAAAAAATGTACACAAATTAAAAGAAGAATATAATTCCTCCTCTTCCTCCATAAACTGGATTTGTTTATCCTTGTCATGATATTGACTAAGTTAACAAGTTTATGTTGTTTTTACTCAAATGTACTCTTTGTATTGAACGTAATAAAAGCCTGTCACAGGCTGTTTCTGAATGATGATTTTTTGGCGGCTCTGAGCCTCCACATGTCAGGGGATGACTCCGTGTTCTCACCTGGATTCGCCGGATCCTGACCCCTGTCTGCAGCTCGGCGTCAACTGGCTCACCATCCTGGTCCTGGTCCGGGTATGGGTCGGAGTCAATGTCGTCCTGCAGCTCCTGCAACCTGCGAGAGAACAACGCCTCCCGCTGGGCGAAGACTTCCCATATGGCCATGACGGTTTCACTCCGATGGAGCAGCAGCTCCAGCGCAGAGGTCACCTGGGCCCACCTGCGGGATGGAGTCAGGGGTCCATTTATTGAAACAGGTGTTTGTGTTTTTGTGTGCTTGCCCCTCACCTGTCTCTCTGTCCATCACATCGCTCGGTGAGGAGCCCGGCGGCATGAGGACTAATGGCATTCCTCAGGGACATGAGGGTTTGTTCCAAGTCAGCCCAGTCAGCTTCCAAAGTCTCCACTTCCTCATGGAGAACCTGAACCACAAGTCACAGCTTTAAAATTAACTCAAGGAGCAGATAACTTTTGGTAGATTTGTTGGGAATTTTTGGAAATTCTTGTCGGCTATGTAGAAAATGTAATTTTTTTCTAATCATCTCAAGGGATTCAAGAGTTTTTCTTGTCACACCACACTGGGAGAATGGAATGAAATTGGTATTACGAAGCCCGGTAGACAGCCAGTAGCAGATATATTGCAATAGATGACGGAAAATGAATAAAAAGAGGTAAAATGATAAAAATAAGATGAAATAAGAATGCAAAAAAGAAATCTGAATTTCTATGGTATTTTTTTGTTGTATAAGTATATGTGAATGTTTAACTCCTTGCATGTGCATTTCTGTAAGGTATACTTGAGTGTCAAGCAAGGTGCCTTCAAATAAAATCCATTATTATTATTATTATTATTATTATTATGCAGTCGAAAGTACTTCCAGTTGTGGCCACTAGATGGCTCTTTCCACTTCCTAGGCCGATGAAAACAATCGAAGTGAGACTGGGAACATTCCAAGAAAGAAGGGTTGCTCTTTCCACACCTGCAGATGGCGGTGGCGCTCTCTGTGGGTCATCAGGGACAGGCGGGGCCCGGCTAGGTAGTCCAGAGACCCAGAAATTCGGACTGTGGCGTTTGCCAGGCGCTTCAGGTTATTGTTGGTGTGACACCACAGCCGCTGTGTCTCCGCCAGGTGCTGCTTCACGGACTGAGCCTAAAAGACATTAGAACCCTTGAGGAGAACAGGTGCCCTCTGGAGGCCGCGAGGAACATGAAGGAAAACGTGACTTATAAATGTGTACTGTTATTATCATTATTATTGTTGTTCCTTTATATAGATAGCAAATATATCTTAATGTGTATGTACAAACATTTACTTCTAATGCTGTTTATTGTTTTTGTTTTTGCCTTTTGCAGGTACTTGTATGGTTTTGTGAAAGAAACAATGTATTCTGTAAAAACTGGAGCAAAGATTTTTTTTCTGGAACATTCTACTTTCAAGGTTCTCTTGTCATCTGGAGTGAATCTTCACTCCTCCGCGAGCTCTCCTCACAACTGGGAATGGTGACTGTGGAGATAAAAACTGAGGGAATTGCCAGGGTTCTTCACTCACCTGAAGGTGGACTTCTGAGAACGTCTGCAGGGATTCTTCCATGAGCGGGGCAAAGTTGTCTCCTCTCTCTGTGACATACTTTCCTCGGAAACCCTGAAGAACTTCAAATTTCAGTTGAAGCTTCTCCTCCAGCTCCTGGTCCACAAGAAAATAATATATAGTTACATAAAGTTAAGCAACATACAGTTAAACTACATGTCTGTTCTTCGGTCAAACGGTCCATCTGAATATCTGGTCCATAAATACATCCATCCATCCATTCATCCATCCTTGCTTCTTTCCATCCCTGCACTACAACCCCCCTCTGACCTGACATCTGATGATGTTCTTTTCCAGCTCCAACAAACTCCTGGGTCTCTGAGTTGACTCCATCCAGACCTTCTTGTCTGAGATCCAGTGGAGGAGCTGCTCCAGCTGGATGTCCTTCTCAGTACTGATCTTGAGCAGATGCTCCACTTGTTGGACCTGAACAGGAGCGCATGAGCATAAACAGACGCCAATGGCACACCAGGAGATCTTCATCTTCAGCGGCAGAATGGTGGCAGTCCAAAAACGTGCAGCAGGTTAATTGGGAAAATTGCCCCGAGTGAATTGTTTTCTGTCTGTGTATGTGGCCCTGCGATTGACTGGCGACCAGTCCAGGCTGGACCCCGGCTCTCGCCCCATGACAGCTGGGATAGGCTCCAGCGTCACCTGGGACCCTGAGTGCGGGATAAGCGGCAAACGATGGATGGATCTTCATCTTCCCGTGTATTAGGCTTGTCGTCAGACATGGTCGCCATTTTGTATCACAATCCTTGGAGAGGGATTTCTTTTGCTTTTGTAATGAACATCTTAAAGTTAGACAGGTATTTCCCTCAGCTTCACATGTGACAATCAAACTATCAAACCACAAAGTCTATCCCAAGTATCCATTAGCATCAACATTAGCATGGGTAATGATAACAATGATGTCACATGATGTCACACCTCCCATCTCACCTGTGAGCTGAGAGCTCCTTCCAAACGCACCCAGCAGTGGTTGATCTGCCCCTGCAGCTCTGCAAATTGGTTATGCTCACGGCGCTCCCTGTGGCCCCCATTGGAAGTGCAGGGCTGCAGCGGCTGGCTGATGTAGTCCAGTGTGGGGTGGCGGGAGGACAGCTCTGTCTGATGGTCCTGGGATGGAAAACGAAATTGAGATAAGATGAGAAAAAAAGAGTGAATTACAAAAAGTGTCCAATTGCAAAGATGGAATCATGAAGATCTCAAATTTGAAAGACGCTGAAAAAAAGTTTATGAATAATTGAACTCCTCAAAAAGCTGACACCACTATATCTGGCTGACACAGCAAGAAGGTTGAACAATGATTTCAACTGATATTGAAAGTCTTTCATTGGATCATTTTGAATCTATTAAATCGGTACATCTAATAGTATAATGGTCAATTTGTGATAAGTTCATCTATGGTCGTGTAAATATTCTCCTAGAAACAGATTTTCCCGCTGAACCCCCACCAATAGTCGGCGGTGAATAGCAAAGTGTGACACATAGCCTTGGCAATGAGCAGCGAATTGACTTGCTAGCTCTGCGCTAAAGGTTGAATCACAGCTACTTCAAAATAGAGAGCACAGAGTCAAATAATTAACATTATATGATTGATCGAATATATTATCTTGTTAAGTCCTGCAGCTAAAGAGTCAAGAAAAATATCTAAATGCAGAAAACAAGAAAAAATATAAACAATACTGTTAAGCTTAAAGTTGATAATAGATGATTGGAATAGGAAATGGAGGTCACCTGGCAGTGTTTCAATAGCAGCGCCAGGTCAGTGCTCGTGGGCAGCACCCAGCTTCTGACGTCAGGCTGCTCTTCCAGCTGCAACTCAGTATCTGTGAGCCAAACATCGAGTTCATGTAGCGCCTCCTGCTGGCTGACGGCCTCAATCCAGCGCTAGAAGGAAGAATAGGGAGTCAAAATGGAGGTCTTAACCAGAGCTTAAGTGGAGAAGAAGGATGTACAGAGGCGAGCAGAAAGAGCAGTGGCTGCTCTGCGGGACGTTTCATGGCTTACTAAACATTTTTAGATGCTGGTGAAATTCCCCATGATCTAAATGCTCCTGAACTCATCTTTGGACCTACCTCTGGAACATCCTGGGTTTTATGGAGAACCTCCTCACCTGATGCAGAGCGTGTTGGACTTTGGGAACCTTGACCAATATATCTGTCCAGTCCAGCTCCACCTGTCTGATCTGTGCCTGGACTGAACCCAGATCTGGTTTCCCAGGTTCTCCTTCAACCTCCTGGAGCTGGACCAGCTTCCAACCAGCCCCCATCACAGAAACCTTCAGTCCAGTTTTGTCCTCCAGCTGTTTCATGAATGTCTGAAAAGAGTGACGATATGGTTTACATTTTTCTCCCAACATTAAACACATCACAACAAATTTTCAGCTGAAGTACACACACATGCACACAAATATGCACACACAAACTATGGAGTAGCTGTGTTTTATAACCTCTAGAGACATTTGCTTTTTTTTAATGCATCTGTAATGTCCTCTCACTATTTTGGCCTTTTTCCTCACACAAAGTCAATGGGATTTCTTTTAATCTATGATCATACCACCAAACTGTCAAAAGCTTTACATTGACGACAATTATTATTAGGTCCAAATGTCCTCAAATGGTTACTCCTTGGTTAGTAGCACTTGTTAGTTTATTCTTATACATTTTGAAATCATATTTTTGCCAATTCTCAACTAACTTGATGCTAGGTTCAGTCTAACCTCTCAGCAAATCATATCTTCATTCAACAAACTGTGAACTCACCACAAAGTTGGAATAGTTTTCTCGTCTGTGCTCACGATCTGGCACCGCTTCATGGGTGGGGGGTGTGAGTCGGCTCAATCTGTCAATCATCTCTCTGGCTTCGCCCATCCAGTCAGTAAGGATGGTAAAGTCCCGAGCAAATCTGGTTATTTATGAGAATAGTTTTCATAAAAAATTCAAAAATCTCCAATACACATTAAAATATGTCAAAGATTTGTGTTTAAAATGTTACATATGATTTTTATCCTGTGCTTTTCATTTGGCAGTATTATTTCAAGCCAACATTTGTCTGTTGAATTATCTGCTTTAACCATCTTTTACCATCTTGAAACTATATATATTAAAAATCTAAATCCGAATTGTAAAAATATTCTTTAAAAAATAAAATTTAACAAAAGTATAATCAAACCACTATAAGATTAAAAGTTTAAAACACAGAATATTAGCATTTGCATTTTCCATCACCTTTTCTGCAGCCTCCTTTTCTTCTCCATATTACTTCGTTCTTCTTTTACCCTCTGCTGCAGACTTTTCCAATGCATCGCTATCTTGCCACTGGCCACACCCACCTCTCCACAGCCTGCCCTCTGCAGTTGAAGCCCCACCTCCAGCAGCCGACCAAACCTCGCAGTGCTCGCCTCAAGAATGTCAAACTGCTCCTGAAATAAGACAAAACAAAACTTCACAACAACACATCATCATATTTATTCAGCTAAATATCTTTCATGTGTGTATAAATTATGCAACATCAAGGCTTGCAACCTATAATGATACAGGACACTCAGGTGGTAACCGGACCTAGCTAAAGTAGAAACATCCATTTTACACCATCGGAACATGCTGAAGTAAAAACCCTTCATCACAAGCTTGCTAGCAGCTAGCAGAGTAATTTAGAACTTACTTTAGCGCTCTATGATATTATAAAACCAAACAGTCGCAATTGCTAACAATAGTCACAGATTGAGAAAGAGACATGTACCCCCATGAGATGGATAGCGGGAAGCAGGATCATTTACATGATTTAGGATCAAATACATGCTTACATCTTGAAAAGTCTTAAATAAAAGTTTTTGATACTTCAATCAAATGTGCATGTTTACTCAATAAAATTAGCTGTGAATTAAGCCAACAACCTTTGATAACTGGACTGCTACGAGCTGGAAAAAAATGGTAATTTCTCAACAGCTTCATTGTCATAAAATCACTTGACCACAATTCAAACCCTTTCTATTGGGTTTTTGGAAATCATGTTCAATTTTGTCATTTGCTAATAGTAGCCACAGAAAAAGCAAGTGTCTGATGACAGTTTGCAACTGATAGCATTAACAACATAATTTTAAACATAGATGGAAATCTTTTATAATATCAAAATCGATAAATCATCAGAAAAAAAAGGCTGGTAAATATATACATATCAGTTATACTTAAAGAAAAAGTGTAATCATATGCTCATAATAGAATTTCTGTTCACTGGGTAATTGTCAAACTATAATTTTTTTTTTGATATTTTTCAATCCCCGCAAACAAAAAGAATGCACTTGGGGGGAGGATACCTGCTCAGCTAATAACTGCTCTAAAAGCCCGGGAACATCGTGTACCCTGATGGAGAACAACCTTTTGGCTCACATATAATTGAGACAATTATATTTTGAGTGGAATAGACGCAGCAGAACACAGAGTGACCTTCTAATAGCCAGGTATGAATGAGAGGAAGGGACATACGTATTAATAGGACCTACCTGGTAAATTGAGAGGGTCTTCAAAAACAGCGGTTCTGGATCCTGCCCCGGTTTAGAGAGAGAGGCTTCAACACCTCTGAGGAGGGAGTCAAACCAGTTCCTGTCGTCGTCCCACTGCATCCACATCTAAGGAAGCAAAAGTGGAGTGGCATTAACAGTGGATCTTTTGATTTGTAAAGTCTCCGACTTCACCTGAGATTCAACCAAAAGTTTTGCAGATGCTACCCAGAAGATCCCATCCTGATGGACATGTGACAGAACTGGTATGAAACATTTGTAAGATCTGTCTTTAAGTTTACCATGAATTGACTAAAAACCGCAAGACCTCATTCAAGGGGGTCCTTTGCCTCTGATAGTCTTGACCAAGGTTTGACAGTTTTGGATTCCAGCAGCACCTTTGAGGTGATATTCCTCAGCCAAGTTGCCAACAGCAAGTGCTACAGTTCTCTGTACCTGAAGACTGTTTTACTCAGAATTCAATAATATATCCTTTTTAAAAACGGGTGTCCAAGTCCAATACATAGCAGGCCAAAATAAAAAGAAAATGGTCCCAGGTTAGATGTTTATTGAAAACTTGTTGAAATGATCTTGTTGCACAAATTGAATCTGAAACTCACAGAACCTTTTAGTTATTGCCAAAAAGACAACATTAATCATCAAAGACATGATGGAAAAAATAAAACAAATAAAATCAGTTATGTTTATTTCCTCTGGCTCCATCTCTATTCATGATTGGCATGCGAAAACACTGGCAGTGCATTGTGGGACTTGTAGTATTACGGTTGTGCAGGCAATGTATTGGTGGGCCAGCTCTGATAGTAATGAGACATTATCATGTGAGACAAAGATAATTCATTCACAGACCATAAACCATGGGCCTTGGGATTGACACATGTGATTTTTACCCTTTTTGACAACCTTTTCAATTTGAATTTTGAGGTGATCATTTTTCTAAATTCAGGTGATCTGTGGGGACAAATAGATGTTAATCAAGGCTTAATTACAAGACTGTAAAACAGTCTTGTATTTGGATCTCAGCTGACCTTTTCAACTTCCAAACTGTTGCTGGAATTTTCATCAGGAAATCTCTGATCATATTTAGATCAGCATTTGGCTCGCAGGACAGATGGAGGCATCACTTCAGAACAGGACACCAGCTCACTTCACTTACCTGTAAAGTTTCCTCCATCTGGCACCTCTTCTCCAGGGCACATGTCTGTAGTCGGACCTCCTCGTCCTGAAGGGCCTGCATTTCAGCCTTCCACTTTTGGGGAGCCCTGTCCAGGGCTCTGCTGGTCAAATACTGCGAGATGTGAAAGTGCTGGCCAAGGAACTGGAAGAACTTCTGGAAAGAAATTTTGAGATCATATTTAGGGAATGCCTATCATCGCAGAGGCCCAGGAGGTCAGGGGTCAGTATTGATCCTAATCACATGTCCCACTGACCGTGTGACTGGCGAGCTGCTCATGTAGCTGCATCCTGCTCCGAAGATCAGAAGGTCGAATGAGAATCTCGAATCCCAGGCTGATTAGTTCCTTCATGCTGTGGATCAGACCCTGGTATCGATGAAGCTGCTCCTCACTGCTCTTCAGCTCCTGGCAGCAGGAGCGGACACCATGGAGGGTCTCGTCTAGCTCACCCTGAAGACAACAGGGGACTATAATGTGTGCACAGTCCAGAAATCCTCACTGATAATTGAATATCCTTGTTCCTGTGAGTCCCCTGTTGATTCCCAGCATACCTGCAGTTGTGTGGCATCCTGGATGAGGGAGGTGGGCAGGTCACATTGCTCCACTTCCTCCAGCAAGGAGTTCACAACCTCAGCCTGCTGCTGTAGAGCCTCCTGCATTGGCACAACCAACTGGAACATTTTCATCAAAGTTAGTTATTTCATTATCTTACCACGGAACAACAGAGTGTCAACAGTTTCAACAGAACTTCATAGCAGCAACGATAAGATAAGATAAGATAAGATAAGATAAGATAAGATAAGATAAGATAAGATAAGATAAGATAAGATAAGATAAGATAAGATAAGATAAGTACCACAAATGGTTGGATTCAACATCTTTGGTTATTTTTTACTTTAAGTTCTTGTCAGTAAGTATATTTTACAGTTTTAGTAAACATTAACTTTTTAAGTTTATCAAGCCCTGGAATTAGATATCAAGAGAAGCCTGAGGAAGGAACTATTACTAGAAAAATACAGGGTATTTATTTTCTATCTACACACCCTGCTCACAGGATCAGAGTGTCCTGGAGCCAATCACGGCTGCAAGTGGGGTGATGGACGGGGCTTAATCTGGATGGGTCAGCTGTCAATTATCCAACCAGTCACTCACTCATTCTCAACTACAGACAATTTATAGTCTGGGAGGAAGATGAAGAACCTGGAGAGAACCCAGGAAGGAGAACGTGAAGAACATGTTGAACCCACAAATAGAGATCGCAGTCAACTAACAGCTGACTGCGCCGACACCCACAAATATTCAGGTATACTGAATGTATTTAAGGAAAATATTGCTCATGATGAAAATTGACATGAATATGATGCTAAGATTGGGGTCATGTGACGAGCAGGCAGAACTTTTCATAGGTGGGTACCTGCAGCCGCTGGCTAGGATTGGAGGCTCCTGCCACATGGCATGTTAGCATCTGAAGGGCGGTCCGGTTAGAGGTGAAGGCTGCATGCATCTCTGAGATCAGTCTCTGTCAGGTTAGAGTGACAAACAGTGACCTGACACCATGCAGCCATGCCAAAGAAAAGACCAAAACAACCACGGGGAGTTCAGAACAATAGAAAAAAAGATCAAAATGAAAAAAACAACAACAATGAATACAAACTTAATTTGAAAAGGTCAGCTCAAAATTTGTAAACACATTATTGAAAAACCTGCAAAAAACTCCTTAAAGGTTAAAATGATCTAAAAATCAAAAGGAAAATTCACTGTAAATATAGGAGTATTTACCAGTTTCCTTTGAATCAGCAGAAAATATAATGTAATACAAACTCATATCTAACAAAGACATGATTCAAAAATAAACCAGCAATTACCAAAAGAAATATACCACATTACTGTAAAAATAACAGAGAAGACCAGGAAATAAATCCTTAACTACCTGATTTAGTATGTTTTATTTGTTAAATATTTCCTGTCAGTTGTCTGACTGGTCATACCACACGTTATTATCTATAAAGGGGTTATTTTGATGCTGATCCGTCATAGAGCATGGGTCACACGACTCACCTGCTGCCTGGACGCCTCCTCCTGCTGCTGACGGAGCTGCTCTTCCAAGCTCTTCAATGCTGCATGGACCACCGGCAGGATCCTGGTGGCTACTTCCATGCAGTGATTGCCGCCCGCGGACCCGAGAGGGGAGCGGATGTCTGACCCAGAAGCCTCCAGCTCCGCTTGCAGAGCAGATGGTTCAATCCACACGGTCTGGAGGCTTTTTAAAAATGCAGCTGCAGTGAATCCCTCGGGCCTTAACTGAGATAAAAAGGGTCAGAAGATTAAGGTGGTTCTACTGATGGGGGCTTAGTCAGTCCATATTTTATAGCTTCATGAAAGTTTTGACTCAATAAAACAATGACCGCCTCACAGATCTGACCAGTTTAAAAAAAGCGAAACAAGGAAGCAGTAAAATTAATTAATAAAAAAAAGATATGTTGAAAATAAATTTAAAAAACTTTGCATTAATCAAGGGTTTGCTTGTATCTGAAATAAGTTAAAATCAGAATATTATTTCCTAAAAATGTAAGATTTTTTTTTTAAAATATGTAGGAAAACCAGAAAGCAATATCTGATAACAAAAATAAAGAAAGAAAGAAAGTCCTGTAAAAAAGGTTGACAATTTAACATGACGGTATAACAGTTTGAAAAGAATTTGAAAAACAGATGGACATTTTGACAGTTGGTGGCAATTTTTGAGAGATTGATAACTTCACTGTTTGATATTTTGACATTTTAAGGTTTTGACCATTTAACTATTCGTCATTTTGAAAAGGTGATTGTTTGAAAGTTTAAAAAGTTGACATGTAAACATCGTTTTGACGGTTTCAGGGTTGTACAATTTGACATTTTGACAAGTTGACAGTTATAGATTATCAATTTTTAACAAGTTGAGAGGTTTATAGTTCCTCCCACCTGCAGTAGTGACATTGTCGGAGTGTCATCCTCGGGTGTGCTCCCACCAGCCGAGTGCACCAGTGTGCTAACATCATTAAGGAACACGCAGAATTGGCTCAGCGCGTGGAACCACAACTCGTCCAGCACCCCTAGGTCCTGAGATGAAGACAAAGGCGGGTCAGGGTTGTGATGTCACCGAAGCCTGAGTGCAATTTCATCTGTCCTATCCCCGTGAGGGACGACATACTTTTCCTACTTCCTGCTATGTGATGTCAAAATGAAAATTGCTGTAACAAGAAAAGGAATTGGCAGCCGCGAAGCTTCTGGGTCAGAAAATAATAAACTTATACCTTAATTGTCACTCTCAAGGGGTTTTCTCCATTTTTCTCTCCTTACAGGGGTAAACTGAGGATTCAAAGACTCTCTTCTCTTCTCTTTTGAAATAAAACAGTTGACCCAAAACAAGTTGATCTTTTCCATTAACTTTGCTTTTTTTGCAAAGTAGCGGCTCAACAAATCAACCAGGGAGGTAATAAAATGAGATGAGATTAGATCAAATGTTTCTGTCGGTCAAAAACAACTATTTCAGGCCAAAAATGAATTTCCAATGATAGAAATACTTGTTTTCCTTCAAAACTTAGCAAACAATTGTTTAAGTAGTTGGGACAGGCATGCTGTTCTTGTTGAGTGTTCAAGAGATACTCCAGTTAGCTAAAACATCTTGCCGGTTGGCTGACACATTTGCTGTCATCTCATGTTACTTGTGTTTAACAGGCTAAGTAGTTAGCTAAGACATTTGCTTTCATTTCAAGCCACATCTCTGTAAGCTACTCATTTTGACTGTGCCCTAACAAGCTAGTTAGCCTAATGCAGCCTCAGGGCGGCACAGGCCAGTGTTTCCTGGAGCCAGACTTGGGGGGGCACAGGCCAGTGTTTCCCTGAGCCGGTCCCAAGCCCGCATAAATGCAGCCGGCTGCGTCAGGGAATGCATCCGCCGTAAAACTTTTGCCAAAACCAAATTGAGAAACAAACATAAAAATTTCATACCGGATCGGTCGAGGCCCGGGTTAACAACGACCACCATTGGTGCCAATAACCTACGGGGTACCAATGGAAACTGGGCTACTGTGAGTCGAAGAAGGAGAGGAGGAAGGCGTGTTTGGAAGCAGAAAGAGAAGAGGAAAAGCAAGAGTCTGGGACTGAGAGTAAGGACTTTGAATGTTGGGACGACAGGAAAAAGTAGAGAGTTGGTTGACATGATGAAGAGAAGGAAGGTGGATATACTGTGTGTCCAGGAGACCAGATGGAAAAGTTGTAAGGCTAGAAGCTTAGGAGCAGGTTTTAAGTTGTACTGTCATGGTACTGACTGGGAGATAAATGGAATAGGAATTATCTTGAAAGATGAGTTTGTTAGGAATGTTCTGGAGGTGAAGAGAATGCCAGATAGACTTATGAGCCTGAAATTAGAAATTGAAGGTGTGATGCTCAGTGTTGTTTGTGCCTATGCCCCACAGGTGGGATGTGAGTTAGAGGAGAAGGAGAAGTTCTGGAATGAGTTAGATGAAATGATGCAGAATATCCCCAGAGATGAAAAAGTGGTAATTGGGGCAGACTTCAATGGACATGTTGGTGCAGGCAATAGAGGTGATGAAGAAGTTGTCAGGGAACACTAATTTGGGGCGGCGTAGCACAGGAGGTAGAGCAATCGTTTTTGGAACCGAACCTCCCTGGTTCCATTCCCTGCTCCTCCTATTGTGTCGAAATGCTGTTGAGCAAGACACTGAACCCCTAAATGCTCCCCTGGTGCTGGCAGACGGCAGCCAACTGCTCATGGTTCGGCCATGATGGGTTAAATGCAGAGAACAAATTTCCCCACGAGGGATTAATAAAGTATACATTATTAAGTGATGGGCAGGTTTGGTATCCGGGACAGGTGGTGGTAGACTTTGCAAAAAGGATGGAAATGGCTGTAGTGAATACTTTTTTTCAGAAAAGACAGGAACATAGGGTAACTTGTAAGAGTGGAAGTAGGAGCACACAGGTAGATTACATCTTGTATAGACGAGGCAATCTGAAAGAGATCAGTAACTGCATTGTAGTGGTAGGTGAGAGTGTAGCCAGACAGCATAGGATGGTGGTTTGTAGGATGAGTCTGGTGACAGAGGAAGATCAAGAGGACAAAGGCAGAGCAGAGGACAAAGTGGTGGAAGCTGACAGGGGAGGAGTGCTGTATGGTTTTCAGGGAGGAGATGAGAAAGGCTCTTGGTGGACAGGGATAGCTTCCAGATGACTGGACAACTACAGCTAATGTGATCAGGGAGACAGGTAGAAGAGTACTCGGTATGTCGTCTGGAATGAAAATAGATAAGGAGACCTGGTGGTGGAATGAGGAAGTGCAGGAGTGTATACAGAGAAAGTGGTTAGCAAAGAAGAAGTGGAGTACAGGGAGATGCAGCGTAAGGTAAAGATAGAGGTAGCAAAGGTAAAACAAAGGGGTTACAATGACTTGCATGCTCGGTAGGAAAGTAAGGAGGGAGAGAATGATTTATAAAGGTTGGGAAAACAGAGAGATAGCGACAGAAAGGATGTACAGCAGGTCCTTGTGATTAAGGATAGAGACGGAAATATATTGACAAATGCTAGAAGAGTGATGGGAAGATGGAAAGAGTACTTTGAAGAGCTGATGAATGAGGAAAATAAAAAGAAAGGGAAGGGCAGAACAGGTGACTATTGTAGACCACGAAGTAGCAGAGATTAGTAAAAGTGAAATGAGGAGGGCATTGAAGAGGATAAAGAATGGAAAGGCAGCTGGTCCTGATAATGTACCTGTGGAGGTATGGAAGTGTCTAGGAGAGGCAGCGGTAGAGTTTCTGGCTAGATATTTCAACGGGATCTTAGAGAGAGAGAACATGCCTGAGAAATGGAGAATAAGTGTGATTGTGCCCATTTATAAGAATAAGGGGGATATGCAGAATTGCAGTAACTATAGAGGGATAAAGTTAATGAGCCATACAATGAAGTTATGGGAAAGAGAAGGGGATAATAGACTGAGAGCAGAAGTCAACATTCGTGAGCAGCAGTATGGCTTCATGCCTAGAAAGAGTACTACAGGTTCAGTATTTGCTTTGAGAATGCTAATAGAGGAGTATAGAGAAGGTCAGAGGGAGCTGCATTGCACTTTTGTAGACATAGAAATCGCATACGACAGGGTGCTGAGAGAAGAACTCTGGTTTTGTATGAGGAAGTCTGGAGTAGCAGAGAAGTATGTTAGACTGGTCCAGGACATGTATGCTGGCTGTGAAACAGTGGTGAAGTGTGCTGTAGGTGAAACAGAGAAGTTCAATGTGGAGATGGGACTTCATCAGGGATCAGCCCCGAGCCCCTTCTTATTTGCAGTGGTGATGGACAAGCTGACAGATGAGGTTAGACAGGAATCTCCATGGACCATGATGTTTGCAGAGACATTGTGATCTGTTGTGAGATCAGGGTACAGGGTGAGGAAAATCTTGAGAAGTGGAGGTATGCTCTGGAAAGGAGAGGAATGAAGTTTAGTCGTAGCAAGACAGAATATATGTGTGTGAATGAGAGGAAACCGGGTGGAACTGTGAGGCTACAGGGAGTGGAGATCAAGAAGTTGGAGTATCTCAAGTACTTAAGCCAACAATCCAGAGCAATGGAGAGTGCGGAAAAAAGGTAAAGAAACAGGTTCAAGGAGGTTGGAATGGGTGGAGAAAAGTTTCAGGGGTTCTATGTGAAAGAAGAATATCAGCCAGAATGAAAGGAAAGGTGTACAAAACAGTGGTAAGACCAGCGATGCTGTATGGTTTGGAGACGGTGGCATTGAAGAAAAGACAGGAGGCAGAGCTGGAGGTAGCAGAGATGAAGATGTTGAGGTTCTCTTTTGGAGTGACGAGATGGACAGGATCAGTAATGATTCCATCAGACGGACAGCACATGTTAGATGTTTTGGAGAGAAGGTCAGAAAAGCCAGACTGAGATGGCTTGGTCATGTACAGAGGAGGGATGGGACTATATTGGGAGATGGATGCTGGAATTGGAGATGCCAGGCAGTAGGTCTAGAGGAAGACCGAAGAGAAGATTTATGGTCGTGTGAGAGAGGGCATGAAGGTAGTTGGCCTGAGAGATGAGGATACAGAGAACAGGGTTAGACCGAGAAGGTTGATTCACTGTGGCGACCCCTGAAGGGAAAAGCCGAAAGGAAGAAGAAGACTAACAAGCTAGTTAGCCTAAAAAAGTATTCTTGTTCCATGTTTATTGCTTTTTAGCAAGCTAGTATTTCATAGCGTTAGCTGAGGTTAGAGGGCTACAGCAGTTTGTTAAAATATTGTTTAATTTTTTGTTAGCTGTGTGTTGACAAGTTATAGTTAGCTAAAACAGTTAGCTAAATTTAACAAAATTGACATTTACGAATGAAATTGATTAACCAGCAATAGAACAGTATGTTAATAAAGTGAAACCTTGACTTACAACTAAATCAACTTATGACTTTCCCAAGAAATGAGCTGTCTCTCTATCAAAGTTTTGCTTAATGATGCAAGCCATAATCTGAGTTACGAGCGAGCGAGCATATGCCAGCTGCCGAAAAAGAGGAATTCAAGGAGCTACAGCAGCCGAAGCATACGGAGGCTTTGCAGGAAAGTAACGCGGAAGAGCCAGAGGTGGACAAGGTTAACATTCGAAGTGAGATTAAAGAAATGTTGGGATAGAGGGAGAAAATATAAGAGTTTAATGAAAAGAAACACCCTGAAAAAAATTGCAACAGGTTGTGTGTTGCGTTGTGTAATGACACTTGCCTAACTCATTTCGAAAAACTTTGAAAGGGAGGAAGAACCTCCCTGGACAGGTTTTTACTGAAATGCCCTGTAACTGAAAGTGAGGAATAAGTAGCAAAGGTAAAGGTCAGTGGAGAAGAAGAAGAAGAAGGTGGAGTGAAGTGAAGTGAATTTGTTTTTTTTAGAAAAGCAATTTTACCGATAAATCGAAGCATTGCGTGTGACATAAGTCTAGCAATAAGTTGTAATATTGAGTGTATAGCAAAGGAAGTTAAATTTAGCAATAGAGCATGAAATGAAAAATTACCCAAATCCCCTCCGCCGCAAACATTTCCATCTGATCTTCAGGGTAAATACAGTCAATAAAACCAGTTTATACAATCTCTTTTATTATGTATTATTATATGGATACATTATTGGTCATTTATAAATAACGATTTTGTCATTTAAAAATACAACAAAACAATTTGTGTGGTTTTGGGGGTTCCTGGAACAGTTTAATAGGATTTCAATTCATTTTCAAGGGGAATTTTATCATAATTTTTCCATTTGATAAATGTGCAAACTGAGTTCAGGGCTAGGCCATGGAACGCGTATACCCGCAAGTCAAGGTTTTACTGTTCCAAGAAAAGATGATGGCTGATCATGTTTTAAGGATTCACGTTCGTCAAGGAGTCACATGACCAGTCAATTCGGACAACGTCACAGACAACTTGAAACATTCGTTACGAGTGCTACGCCATTATATTCGATGAGTAAAAGAGGAAGACGTGAGTTGGCGTGAGAGAAGGGGAATGTTGATTTAATGTGGGCGAATAAGAAGAAGGGGAAGAGGACGAAGGAAGGAAGAAGTACGAAGTACGTCACAGAAACTTTGCATAATGTCAAATGCAGTTTGTCATCTCTCCGCGGTTCTTCGCTCCATTCCATGGGAACTGGCGCCCCGTGCCGGCAGCTCACCTGACCGGCGCTCAGCCCCCCAACCAGGCTCCTAAGCTCCGTCAGGCTCCGGCTGTCAATCAAACGTCCTGCGGTTCCCCCCCGCCGTAGCGTCGCCTTGGAAGAAGAAAGAAACGACCAAAAAATACCACATGAGAGGGAGACGCAGTGCGTATGTGTTTGTGTGTGCGTGTGTGTGTGTGGGGGGGTGCCATCTCTGTGAGGAGGCGTCAGAGTGACCGCCGCACAGGAGGAGGTGATAATCAAGTGAGGCGGAGACGCCCACCACTCTTTTCTATTCGAAGGTGATAATCAAGCACTCCAGTCGTTACCTTGGAGCGAGGGAGCAGCCACTTCGCCTCCTCCGCCTGCAGCCGAGCGCGGAGGCGCTCCCACCTCCCCCCATCCCTCGCAGGAGGCCGCCTGGAAGAATTAACACCTCCATTTTTCAACCTTTTTACAGCTTTTTTTTTTTTTTAATCCCCTCCCTCCTCTCTCTCTTTGATTCACTTTCTTTCCTGAACTTCTGAACTTTACCAGAATAAAAAGTAAAGGTAAAAAATAATAAAAACCGAACCCGAAAAAAGAAAAAAAAAGTAATAAAAAATACATATGTGTACAAATTCAAAATAAAGTATTATTAAAAAAAGGAAACATTCAATTTGATGAAACATGTATTTTACCAAGGCTAATTAATTAATTAATTAATTAATTAATTGCTTAATCGCCTAGAAATTTTTCAACTACAAAGAATTTGCTTTGGTTAACGGTGTTAAACAGACAACATGTAAGAGTCATTAAACTAAGGGTGAAATCAGGGTGTTTGTGTTTGGTGGTGCAAGCAAGTTGTGCAAAGTCGTGCAATAAAAGGGTCGGGTCAATGGGGGTCCGGGGCCTTATTGTTGAGGGAGGCGCCTGATGGGAAGAATTTTCTTTCATTTTTTTTTGACATTATTTCTCCTGAATCTCAATTAACTGAAAAAGCTATAAAAAAACAAAGAGACACCGGACAGATGTTTTCAAAAGGTTTTCTGCAATTCTTAAATCTGTCAATAAGAAAACAACCAGCAAGAAATAAAAACATGAACAATTGTAAATAGCAGAAAAGAAATATACTTGAAATAAAAAAAACAAGATAGTAACAAATCACATTTTTTAATTAAAAGAAACTCTTACAACTAGTTAACAGAAATAGTTAATAAATAAATGAAATAATCAAGTTTATCCCCAAAAATGTGTACAAGTTTTGGACTATAGAGGAGGCAAAATATAAAATGTCTCTTGCCCAAACAAATATAGGCCATAATATCAGTGAGGTGGTGGTATTACTGTGTGGATGGTGGGCTGCTGCTGCTGCTGCTGGGCTGCTGGCTGGGAGGACAATGCCCTCTGCCCTGCTTGGCGATGGCCTGGATCAAACTCCTTTGTTCTACCAGCTGCTCCTCCAGCTCCTGCAAAGAAGGAACCGATTGCTTATTGAGTCTTAATATGACCTTTCGATTTTATAAATGTTACAGAGTTTTTAGAGGAATGTTCCCCTTCACCTTCTGCTGCTGCAGGCTGCTCTGCCTCAGCAGCTTGTTCGTCGTGGAGGAGAAAATCTCCCCAATGCTTCTGCTGCGGGGGTCCTGTTGTTGGCCTGCACCCCCTTCCCTGCCCCGCTGCTCCTGCAGGAGCTGCTGGAAGGAGAGAAGGCTGGATTTCAGCAGCTCCAGCCTGGAGGAGAGCAGCTCTGCCTCTTCCAGCCCAGCCAGCTCTGATAGGCCTGAGACCTTCTGTTCAATCTCCTGGAACATTTCCTGCAAGGTACACAAACGCACACACAAAAATTATATAATTTGCGTATCAATAGTCTGTGTCCAAACCACAGTGAATAGAATTATACCGATTTATCAATAAATGGTATTTACAATAAACACAGCAAAACATTTTTGGGAGAAAAGTGGTGCTTTAACTATCTCCAGCCCCCTGACCAGAGGCTGCACCAGTCACAAAGCCAGTTTAGTTTAACAAGCTGCTGTAAACAGATAACAGACTGTATGAAACTGGATATGGAGCAAGATTAACCCTGTAGGTGTTTGAGACAAAGTATTAAAGAAAAAACTGAAATATCTTTAAAAAGCATCCACAAAAAATGAACGTGAAGACATAAAACTCAAAAACTATCTGTGAGGTAAAAGCTTGATTGTATACAAGGCTTTAAATTTAAATTGGCTAATTCTGTGTTTGTATGTATGAGGGCGTGTGTGTGTGTGTGTGTGTGTATATCTTCCTCTGCCAGGAAACCCTGTTGCCTCAAACATTGGATTTTGAGTGTGAACTTGAAAAGGATCTGCGGTTCGTCCTGTGTACTCCTCTGACTCCGCCTCTCAAACAAACACTCGCAAGCCTGTCCAGGTGTGACCGGTGGGCAGGGCTTACCTGGCAGACCGCCAGCTGCTGCTCTACGTCATCTACCATGTTGGACCCAGGGCTGCTCCTGCCCTCCTGCAGGCGCTGCTCCAGCAGAGCCACGTCCTCCAGTCCCACATGGAGGACCTGGTCCTGATCCCGGTCTTGGTCCTGGTCTGGCTGCGGATCCCCACAAGCCTGAGATGGAAACACAACACTAAGGTTACCTGCTACAGGTTAATGAGGAGGTCCTCAACCCAAGGAGGATCTACTGAACTGACGGTCCTTCTGCCTCCTAAGCCCCACCCCCTTCTGTGACAAACACCGCCTCTTGGAGAGACAGCAGGTTCTGGTGACACGTTTGTTGTAGAGAGAGAGAGAGCATATGACAGCCTTAGGCTGCAGGTGGAGGTGAGTCATCGGGGTGTGGCTAAAGAAAACACTTACCTGCTGCTTCACAGTCAAACTGTCAACCATCCACCAGTGACGCTTTACCTGTAAGTCTGGTGTTTTTTTTCTGTTGTTCTCACTTTGCTTAGGATCATTTCGTGACCTCCTCAGGTCACATGACCTGACAAGTCGACCCAGTAACCAATTACCAGAATATCGGTGAGAAATTATTAAATATGAGCTTCAAATAGTAATAGAATATTATCAAGAAATTTTGAAAATATGTAAAAATATCAAAATCAAGCAAAAAATGAATACGTTTTTTTTTTTTTGCAAAAGATCAATGTCCTCATACAGGGACAATGGGCTTATTTTACCCTGTTTTTAGTTTCTTATACGTCTCAACTCACTTGTGCCACATGGGGATGGTGGTGGGCCTCAAGATTAAAAACAAGGATCCACAAATTGGTACTTCCTAAATAAGCAGTATCATAGCATCTTAGATTCATTTGCTCGTTAGACCTGGTGTTTCAAGTTTCATTTCACATTTGCATTCAAAACGAATGACAAACGTCAAAGAAAAATGTCATCAAGTCAGTAAGTTTTTGATCTTATCTTGTCGGTATTCTTACTGTTTTATTTCATTTGCTCGTCCTCCAGAGGAAGCTCAAAGGACCTCAATGTGAGGACAGGTGTTGGGGACTCGAATGAGAGGCTGATATATTTAACAATAGTAAACAGTACATGTGTAAAATTATAGGAAAAATATGAGTTGGAAAATTCAGTGTCCTTATATGAGGACGTTTAGCCCCAAAAGTTGAATTCTTTTATAACTTAGAAGTACATTAGGCTGTAAGATATACTGCAAATACACCCAAGACCACCCAAGGGAAAGCTGTAGTTACTGCATTTTGTTTTACATGTTTGAAAAACAAAATAAAAATCGTAGCAATGTTTTCATTTTGACTTCCTTGTTTAGATGTTGTGTCAAAACACATACTTGTATGGATGTACTCTGGACTGTTTTTTTCCAGTTTTATTGCATTTAGGCTTTGTCAAGCTGTATATGTGCACTGCAGTTTGACTCCTAAAGTACTTCCTGCCTGTGTTTTATTTGTAAAATGGTGTTACACAAAACCTTTCTGTACTTGTTCAGACAAGTTTTTTGGTACAATTAAATATTACTTTGAAGATAGGATTGGAGCCCTAAATAAGATTTTTATTCATTTATCTGTGAAAGCTTCAGTATAAACACAAAATTTAATTTTAAAGTTCTTGAAAGGTAAACAGAGCATTTTCCCTGATTAGTGCACCATAGCAAACTTTAATTAAAGTGTGACTGTGTGAGTGTGTGAGCGGGGTTTGCAATCCTGTAATAACCTTTAGATGAACGTTTCACTCACTGAATGAGTCGACGGACCTGCTTTTAATTTGATGATCAGACGCTTCGCTCTGCACTTGCCGTCATTTAAATCCCTCTTCCAGTAATAGAAATTGCAAGTAAAATCCATTCTTTTACCATTTTCTTTTAAATTTTAATATGTCGTTTTTTAAGAAACACACAATTGTCTGGATTTTTGCGCTTCTGCAGTTTTTAGTGTCTTGCCCCTTCAAAGTAAAATAATGGTAATAAAATGTTCTTAGGTTAAATAATGAGGCATTTTCATTTTGTACAATTTTCCTGTGAGATGAGAACTTCCTGTGGATGAGCAAGAATATATCGGGGACAATAACAGTGTGTGGGGAGACTAAAAAACAATCACTGGGTTGTTAGGTTCTCCCTCCTGGCTGGATTTGATTGTGAGTGAGTAAACTTTGTCAAACTGGGATTAAATTTGGAGTGTAGATTAAAAAATGTATTAGAAATTAGGCTGGACGAGAGTGGCCTCAATCCAGCTATGAGTTATATGAGTCCTTGACTCTGCATCCAGTGACTCCAGGATACTTTTTCAGGACATGTGGCCACTTTGTAAACTTCTCACAAGCGGTGCTGTTAGCATTGACATGGCAGTGCTATCATGCTATTATTAACACAGCTTTTTTTGTCAAGGTAACTGTGTTGTCACTTTCCCTCAGTTTTGGGGCAAATTAAATCAAACCTCAAACTACCCAAATAACCCCAAAGTAGAAAATCCAGAAGTAGCACTGATCTGAGCACTGGCCCTATCAAATGCCGTACTGTCCCACAGGATAGAGGGTTAGATGGAGAACATTGCTCTCGCTTCATGCAAGAGATCCCAGATCTTAGTCAATGCTTGGTCTTACCGGAGCGCCTGTGGATGGGGGGCGCTCAGTGAGGTCCTGGCGCCGGGGCCCAGATGAGGAGATGGGGGCAGGGGGAGGCTCTGAGGCCTCGGCTCCTGCATCGAGTGCTCCTGCCAGGTCGGCTGACTCGGTCTCCTCCAACCTTCCCTCTCCAGACAGAACCTGCCTTTGCAACAAGTGCCCGTCGACGTTCGCCGCCTTGCCGCCTGCACTAGTACCCCTATACTGTTCCTCGAACCATATGTGCCCTCTAAGCCCGGCGTGAGTCTTCGGCCCCTCCAGCCGGCCGCCATCCCCCCGCCATGCAAGCCCCCTCTGTCCCATCATGAGCTCCTGACACAGAAAGAAGAGAGACGGAAGGGGTTGGATCACCGATGTGAGTTTATTTGCATTTTAGTGTTTTGTTGTTTTTAATAATGTGCTCATTTTGTCGACAGAACGGGAAAAAAGATCCTTAAAAAAAGCAAAGAAAAGGTGAAACAATGTTCAAGTAAAGCACATGCCGTAAGACGTCTCAGTTCAACTGCGTATGGGTGAAAACCGTCAAAACAAAAGTGTATTTAAATCAATCTATTTTTTAAGCATATTAATTAGCATCAAGCAAAAATACAGTGCAAATTAAAAGGTGCGTACGTTTTTCTTTTCCTAAATCTGAAGTCCAGAGGTGTTCACCCGTCGGCAGCAGAGTTAATCGATAACCAGGTCAAACCACTTCATTTTCATTGCCTCCTCTCAACAATCTCATTTCTTTTTTTAGTACAAGGTTCCACATCCAATTATACATAGAACCAGGTTCCACACCCAATTATACGTCAGTTCTTCAGACGTTCCGTTACCATTAGCTTACCGGAAAACGGGTTTTGCACAGGATGCAAATTAGCAAGCAGACAAGGGGTCGGGGCATGGAGAAACTGCTCGGCATTCTCTCAGCCAATGTTGATACGATGCAAAACACAATATCTGTCTGTTTGTACATTTAGAGCGAGCAACAATTCACCCGCTTTTTATCTAGAAAAGAAAAAGAAACAGAAGACAAAAAAACAAAACTTAACCAAAGAATCAGGAGTAAAGTCCGCGCGAGAACTGCCTGAGAGCTCTCCAGCAGAACAGAGCAAATATGAAATGCTGTTCTGCTTCCTCCCAAAGTTCTTCATGTAAACGTCGTGGTAGAAAAAACAGATAATTGGTGGATACTTTAATACTTTGGCAGATCCTCCAATAATTTGTCATAGCAAAAAATACATCTTAAACAAAGAGTCAGTAATTGGAAAAAAACGCCATTTAAATAGACTGAGGGTTAGAGGTTCAAGAAGATCTCAAGAGATCTCGCTTGAATACGTCTGTTGATAGAGACTTGGCTCTGAGAGTAAAAGAGAATTCTATGTTAGGTTTGGAGGATGCTCAAAAAGTATGCGCAAAAAGAACTACTGGTTGTGATAAGAGTTCTAAGGTTCAGCCTAAAAGATTTTAGAGCAGGACTTTCAGGGTAGAATATCCAGTCTGTGGTATCATTCAGAAGTTGATGTCAAAAGGGTTGGTTGAGAGAAAAAAAAAATCACGCACCACTGCTACATTATTGCATTCTAGATCTAGGTGAAAGAAGTAGAGATCACAAATTTTGTTCAAGAGAAATCTTAGGGCTCAATTTCTGATCTGCAGTGCACTGAGGGGGACAATCATTGCTCAACAAGGTTCCTGGATAGAACTATTACTTCTTAGGGCATGTCTACAACTATATATAGCAGAAGCTTGTTATCTGGGGTTGGCAACAGAAGAAGGTGAGAGTACAAGGGATTGATTTAGAAAAAAAAAAAGAAGTTCTCAAACTATATGTCAGGGTCTCCATGGCTGATGTGAACATGTTCTAGATCTCTGAACAGAGGAGTTCCAGGATTCTGGAATGGTAAATTGCTTTATTATGGAGAACACAGAGCCTTTTGGTTGTTTCTGCAAGTTATTGACAGTCCACAGTTGTCAGAAAATGACAAGTCCCAGCTTTCATTCTGGAGGAGCTCTTGCTCACAGGGGGCATCCCTGCACATCGCTCTAGATGACACTGGAGGCCCTAGCATGAGAAGAAGCCCAAGGTTCTCTGTATACTAGCTCTAGATCTAGGATACTACGCATCTCTGCTGGGGCCCGGTGGCGGGCGGGGAGGCGGGGGAAGCAGCGTTTACCGCGTTCTCGGGCGGAACCTGAGTCCTGACTGTGGCCAGGGGTTCTGAAAAAGCCTCGGTGGTTCCAGAGATGCCCTGAACATCCTGAAGGAAAACAGGGTTAGAGAGATCAGTCAGGTCAATCGGTTAAAGACACGCCCCCTTCCTGAACCCTCTGTGTTTGAGTTTCTGACATCTGCCATTACACAAAAGTATCTGAAGTGAATTTCATGTCAAATACACACACACTTTACTAGTACAATGCAGGCATGCAGTACATATTCAGACTCAAATACTGTGAGGTACAAGTACAGCAACCCCAAGCGCAGTCCAATTAATAGTGATTGTGTTTGACGAGTGTTTTCACGTTTCACGTTTTCATGAAATAATACCTGAACTTTCTGAATGGAAGAAATCAATTAATTATCGATAAAAACATTTTGAATGTCCAAGGTTTTAATCAAATAATTCTAATTGTGATAAAGGTGGAATTTTATTAAAAGCAGTGATTTATACATAAAGGTTTTGAATGTTCAACTATGTACATATCGTTATCTCTATTACCTAATATTAAACCATTATATTATTACAAAATGTTTTCATTCAGGAATTTTGAAAATGCAACCCCCAGCATACAAAAAAAAAATCGATACTCGAATAAATGCTGATGTGCTGCTCCCTGTTAGTTTGGAGTAACACTACATTTGTATGAAGAACGGTTCTTTTTAGGACATCCTAAATTTTTGATCTTTGTGTGGCTCAAACCACAGAGCATCCCAAGATGTGCCCTCATTAGATCACAAAAGATCGCCGCTCTCCATGCTCACGTCTCTGGTCATGTGACCCCTGGAATTACCTCTGCCTTCTCCTCGGGCTGGTGTTCGTATTCCTCGCTGCTGAAGTCGCTGGCTGACTCAGATGCACCAGTGACAATGATTGATGGAACCTGATGGCAGCAGCAAAACAGCTGTAGTGAGTCTAGAAGCAAAATGGACTGGAGAACATGTTCTTAGACAAAACCTTGTTCCACACTGCCCCCTCGGGGGAGAAGACAAGTACAGCAGAGGTCTGAGCGAAAGCAGACGGATGGATTAAGGGATCAGAGGAGGGGGTTTTAACAATGCGGAGGATGTTAGATGAAGGGATGAAGGTGAGAACAAAGGGAATCAGGCTCAGGAGGTCAGATTTTAGTCAGCGAGCCCGGACTGGATTAATGGGATTAATGACAGCGGGATTAATCACATGGTCTCGGGTGTTTAACTCAATATAACGTTTAGTCTTGTTCAAATTCTTTCTCATATTGCGTTCTGAAAAAATTGAATCCCTCCACTCTTCAAAAAGAAAGAGAGATTTCTGTATCTGCTCTGTGAAGAGCAGTTACTCATCCATATCTTTTCTATTTTTCATTTCAGATCCGTCAATTGTTTAATAAATTGACAACTACTTTGATCAAAAATGATTAGTTCTCAGTCAAAAAAAAAGAATGAAGCCTGAAGACAAAAAGCTTTTTTCCTTTGCCTTTTCTCTGAAAGAAAATTGAATATTGTTTCATTAGAATAAGATTAACGGGAAAATGAACTGGTGATTATTGGGCTATTGGAGCTGTGCTGCCTACTTCTGGTATTTTCTGGAAGAAGTTTGTAGCAGGAGCCAAGGGGTTCGACTCAACCTGCCCCGGGTGTGCGACAATCCATTCCTGCAGGTGTTCCCCGTCATTTCCATCATTTGACAAAAATTAGTCTGTTTTTTTTTGTTTTGTTTTCAAAAGGTCAGATAAAATCTACCATTTCCCTCCATAGTGATGTTTAAATAATGATAATTTAGCATTAATTGACCGATCACTGAGTCATCCCGAACTAAAACATCAAAAGTGGTGACGGGGAGTATGTTAAAGAGATGGAAATTGGCGTGCTGGCCTGGAACGGTCTTTACCTCTGGTGAAATGCCCAGGAAAGCATCCCAGAGCCACCATAAAACACCTCCTCCAGCCACTCGCTGTTTCACATCACTGGCTCCCAACGGGGCCTCCTTGGCCCTGAGCATGGTGCCATGCCCCCGCTGCTGACACGAAGACACGAAGGTCAAGTGACCTTTAATTCTCCGCCAACAATCTGCACTGAGGATTTTATAGAGTCCAAATGATGACTTAGCTAATTTGAAGGAGCTCCACTCAGCCTTTCATGAGACACTAAATTTGTTGAAATTTCCCCACTGTGGGACGAATAAAGGAATATTCTATTCTATTCTTGGCTTTGGGTTAAAGTGTGTTTTGTCTAGTATTAGCAGTAACCGTTGGAGACCAATACACTTTTGGAACATCCAAGAGCCTGAGAGAAATATTTGCTTTAAATTTGATAAAATCCCTTTCAATATTTCAAGTCATAATCATAATAGAATAGAAAATATCAGGCAAATTAAATATCAGAATCCCAAACAAACCTAATGTGGTCTATTCCCTGTACTGGTACTTTCTGTGTCTCAGTAACCTTGACATTTGACTCAATAAATTTTGAATCTCAAAAAAAAAAAAAAAAAGTGTGTCAAATTTCAATGCCTTCCTTTAATAAATACCAAAAATGCCAATCATGTGTCTTTCATACCATCTCCATGACAACATCTCTGAGTCCAAGTGAAAGTAGTCTGTCGTCTGAATTTTTAAACACATGGATCTAGAAGACTATCCCTTTACCCCAAATTTTTGTAAATAAATTTTTGTTTTTTTCCAAAAGAATGCATCTTTTTCCCGCTGCAGTCCAGGTTCTGCAAACCAGGAGCCTTTTTCTTGTGCCAGGATGGTAGATTTTGTTTAATTGTGCCAAGAAATAGTCCCACCCTGCTCTCCCCACACAAACAAATAAATATCCTGGCTGTGAAATTATTAGTATCAAGCATGTGTTAGAACACAAAAGACAATGTTAGATGACAATTGACAATCAGTTAATTACACATGTCAGAGGGATGTTATTCACAATCTGGAATTAAAAACAAAGTAAAAAACATTGGTTCTGTCTCTGCCTTCCTTTGGCATCCAGTCCGGTCCAGCCAGGGTACTGGTACGCCTGTCCTCACCTGGATTACCCCGAGGGTCGATGTCAGTTGCGGCTCTTGGGGGGAAAGTTCCACTGTTTGCATGGAGGTGACAGTTTTGGTCAGGGCGCCTTCCTTCACATGTGCAATCTTGATCCGGCCCCGCTCCTCTTCCTCCTGACGGAACACAGTCTTTATATACACACTCGATGGTTGGAAGATTGATGGATAGAACCAGGTTCTGTGTTTGCAGTAAAAATACTGCATTTTGTTATAGTACTTCATCTACTCCGTGGTCCTGACGGGTCAGGAGGTGATGTAGTAATCGATTGAATCCCACAGTTCTCTCAGAGGACCTGTCTGAGTATTCTTTTGAGATGATTCAGAACCTTCAATCACTTCTGGAAGGGCTGGGGCTTAGCTAATCTTCAGTGAAGCCAAGTTGAAGTCCAAACTTCTGGTTCTGCTCATAAGACAAGCTCTTATGGGCGTTGGGAAAACAAACCAAGTACCAAGCTTCTGAGAAGATCCTAGATGAGTGCAGAGTCCTAGAGTGCAACTCTGACAAAAAAGTGAGAGGTCCCTCAAGATCTCACCTGGGGTTTCTTTGCTGCAGAGGTCAGAGGTGGTGGTTCCACCTGGACAGTGGTTGGCAGTTGTTGGACAAAAAGTGCTGGGACCGTCTGTGGTGACAAACTGTGCATGAAGTACCTGATCGGTTATTGATTGTTATGAATGCTTATCGATTCTCAGACCTTTTCCAGCCCCAACAGAAGATTCTGGATCTCGGTGATGATGCTGAAGACGGTCAAACTGTCCTCAGCGTTCTCAGGCAGAAGGAGGTTGGCTTTTCTGCTCTGGACCTCAGCAATGGTTGTCCTGATGGAGCAGATCTTCTGCTCCAGTGTCTGGATATGTAGAGAAGCAATGGGCAGCAGTGAGAACATCTTAGCATGTGAGAGATCAGAGCCGCCAAAGCATGCTGTTACCGATTCAAGGGTAAAGTATGAATTCCTGGAACTACCCAGCGCAATACCCCCTGACCTGTTTGATGGGCACATCTGGCCCACGTACTTAAAACATAAATAGATTGTGTTTTTGATCACGTTTAAAGAATGTTTTCAGGAGACCTGGTTATGGTTGTTTTCATTGTTATTTTTTAGCTGAACAATAACAATAACGCATGATAAAAGTACTAGTATGGTAAATCGATAAATATGTAAATAAGTAAGTAAATCAGAGTAATCCAATTGTCATATTCAATAAAAAAAAAATGCCCAGAATCTCTGCACCTTCAAGAGTTCCTGCTTTGAGCTGGGGAAACCCTCTGGAGAACACAGGAAGTTCCTGATCTCCCCCACATCATTCTCCATCCTTCGGACCTCACGTTCGATGACCTCCACTTCCTGCAGGGAGCAGAGGTGAGCGGGTTATTTTGTCAAGTTTTTATTTACAAATATTTACACTTTTTCATTTGACTGGAAAATTCATGTATACTTAAGACCCCTCCTTTATCATTTCACTTGACTGAATTTCATTAATTTTTTTTTTAATATTCTCATTTGGATTTTTGTAGTGTACATTTTAGTGTAGTGTTCAATTTACTCGGAGTATATTTCAGAATTTTTATAATTTTTCCCCTTTGCTTCACAAATTAATGCAAGCATAATATTAGATTCACAGTATTTTTACTGTTGAGGACGTTAAAAAAGGCCAGTGGATGTCCAACTCACGGCTGCAACATGCTCCATCTGTGACAGTGGGGCGGTGAAGCTGTCCTGCGCCAGCGCCACCTGCTGGTCAGCATCAGCCAGCTGCTCCCGCAGGGCTGTCACATCACAGATCTGTGACATTTGGTCCAAAACGGAGCTGAAGCCCTGCAGGGTGACCCGGATCTGAGCCGAGTCGGCCAGTACTGTCTGAGGCGATAAGGGAAAAAGAGATCATGACTATGTGATTGATTGCTTAGTTTAAATAGAATAAATCTAAACCATGATCCATTCCCTGTAAATAATTGTTTTTCCTGCAGATTTTTTCAAAATAGATCATTTACATGATTCTTTTGGTAATTATCTGGAAGTTGTGGGGTTAAAAAACCCCATAAACTCTTAAATTACAGAAACATCTGAACAAAATACAAAATGGAAGTATTATTTTTAATAATAAGGCAAACAGAAATAATAAAAAAATATCTCCAGGGATTCTTCAAGTTCCATGGCTCAGTGAACACACCTGCAGTGCTTGGACGTGGCTGCTGAGGCACTTGGCAGTCTTGTAGGTGCAGGGAGCCGCCAGCCACAACTGGGCCTCCGACATCCAGCTCCTGGAGCTGTCAATCATTTCCCGGTGCTCCTGGAGCCATGTCTGGATCTGAGGGAGCGGGAAGTGAGGAGTACAGATTAGTTAGCCGACACTGAAACAACTGCAAGAACCCCAATTTATGAAAGTTTACATTAATATAAATGTAAATGAAGCATATTTGAACTAACTCATGGTTATAGGAGGTTAAACCTTGGAGAACATCTTTTCTCCACCAGAATCACAAAGGAAGGTGGCCCAAGTTTGGCACAGAGGCAGGAGGGGTTAGCCCCAGTACTAGTGCTGAATAGCAAGTCTCCTATATACCCAAAGAATTTGATTTATTTAACTATAAAAAGGTTTGGTTCCCTCAATTTTATTTGACTTAATTTCCCAAGTCTTAAGCGCCGTTTATGTTGGGTTACTTCTTTTCCTTAGTTTACTGAGTTACTTTAATATTTAATTGCTTTAGTTACCAAAAAGTTTTGCTCCCTTCATGTGTAGTTTACATAATTCCCTAAATGTAAAGTTCTCTAACTATTTATTTTACTTACCTCCATTAAAATTTGGTTTAATTTTTACCCAAGTGTCTAATTCCCTCAATGTCTAGTTTCCCTTTTGATTAGTTTACTCAGGTCTATAAATGTTTGGTTTCCTTGCTTACCCTTCCTTGATATTCAGTTCTCTGGGTTCCCTGAAGGATTTGTTTATTTCTTAGTATTTCTTAATGTTCGGTTTACTCAGTTCACTTGATGTCAACCGTACCTTGTTACTCTCCCAAATAAATTAAGCAAACATATACTGTCCTTTATTTTTAGTAAACTCTGTGTTTACTTTTCTTCGTTCCCCAGATATCCGGTTCCCTGACCTTGCTGAGGAGGGTGGTTCTCTGCTCCGCCTGTTTGGACAGCTGGGTGTGGAGCTGCTGCACCTCCACCAGCCTCTCCGTCAGCGACAGCGCCTCCTCTGGCTGCTCTAGATCGTGCACCTCTCCCTCTAATGTCGCCAGACGTGAGTGCCACATGTCCAGCTCGTCCCAAGTGAACTGTTTGCACAGCAAGACGCGCGCGCACGCACACACGCATGCACACACACACACACACACACACACACACACACACAATGAAATTATTTTAAGCCCTTGAAGAACTTTCATTTCTTTTAATTGACATATATTCCACAGACGGCAAAAAGATGATTTTTTGATTTTTTGATTTTTTGTCCACCTTCTGAGTTAACTTGGCCTCGGTCACGGTCGGACTCCTGTGCTTCAGTCGCTTTTGGAGTGAGGTCAGGCCAGTCTGGATCTCGGACAGTCTGGCGCCGAGCCGATGGACGGGATCACTGCTCTCAACAGCCTCACTCACCTGACCCAATAGGGAACAAAGACATCAACAGAGGAGCTTTTGAGTGTCAGAGATGGATACCCAACCCAGAGATGGTTTGAAAAGATACCAGGCCCCAACGGAGTCTGGATAAAGAACCAGAGCAGTGATGCAGGAAGATGGGAGGGGACAGCTGCTACTGAAGCAGCAGGTAAAGGGTTAAACCCCTCAGTTCACCACATTCCATTAAAAGAGAATCCAGAAACCGTGAAATCACCCTGGCTTGTATAAATGGAGCAGGATGAAGCTTAAATGATAGTCCTCAAAGAGTGGAACAAAAGTAGATTGAGGTGGCAATTCAGAAAAAAAAGAGAAAATACTTTTTTCCTTGAGATTTGGGGTTCTCAGAAAAATAAAATGTCTGTAAGAGTCACAATTTGATCCATGACGTTTTGAAAGTATACAAGCTCTGTATGATTAAATCGTGTTATCCCCAGTGGAGGGCTAACTTCGCCCTGCACCACTAAGCAGGAAGTTGACTGCAATGAGCCGGGCTTCACCTCTGACTCTGTATCCGGTTCTCTTTATAGAGACTGGATTGAAAAGGCAGCAAAAAGGTAGCAAAAATCTTGAAGACGGAATTCACAGATCGTTGTCCTATTTATTTTTATAGGCTTGTCCACGAAACCAAGTGAAGGCCAATATTCTGAGACCACGGCTGGATGGACCTCCTGTAGATCCATGTGCACTGACAGAACGTCAAGGAATTCTTTAGATCAGTGGCGGAGTAAAAAAGTGATGAGCAAAAACAGCAAAAATTGAGGCAACGGCGAGGTGAGAGTTGATCTCAGTTTTCATGCAAACATGTGGTTATTTTTTTAGGTTTTCTGATCAATTAAACTTCGGTTCCATGCTGGAAGTGAGCAGGGTTTTACCTTGTGTTCTACCTGCTGTAGGGTCTGCTGAACCTCCTCCAACTGGCCCTCCAACTCAGCCGGCACCGTGTCTGAGTACTTGGACTTCAGGCTCTCCATGACACCCTGGAGAAGAGCCTTTTGGATGCAGAGCTGCCCGTGAACTTCCTGTAAGCCCCGGAGGAAAAGAAGACACAAGTCCGCAGGAAAATGAAAAAAAAAAGGAAGACTATTTGAACAACCTGAGCTGGTTGGTAGATTTGGTTGGTGACCAAACCCTCTGATCCAGAACTAGAATCAGTCCCTAAATTCAACCAAATAAAACAGGCGAGCCGGAGGCAGGGAGGCTACCTGAGTTACAGAAGAGCGGTGACAGAGGGAGGCGCATCTATATCTGAAACTGAGCCTGTGTGTGTGTGTTTGTATGTCTGTGTGTCTTCCTGGGAAAAGAGATTTGCATTTTAGAGCTGGACAGTAAAAGCATCCCTGATCAGAAGGAAAAAAAATCACTTTGCAGCAGGACTTTGTGGAAGCAAATCACCTTGAGAGACTGAGGAGGGTTTTCAAACCCGAGTCCCCCAAACACACACACACACACACACACACACACACACACACACACACACACACACACACACACACACACACACACACACACACACACACACACACACAACACAGTGCTCAGGTGTTGTAAAAAATATTTTTTTCATAGTGTGTATTAAGCAGTTACTCATACTTTTTT
>CAAKHD010010462.1:0-39561 GCA_901007705.1 Fistularia tabacaria
GGAGGCGGGGGGGGGGGGGGGGGGGGGGGGGGGGGGGGGGGGGGGGGGGGGGGGGGGGACCGCGCTCTCTCGCGGGGACAGATTCACAAACGGGCGCCAAAACACCAGAGACACGCCAGCTGTCACTCAGCTCACAAGCAAAGAAGTCACGATGAAGATAATTGTCCACCCTGCATTCAAAGTAAACAGTACGACTGTGCATGTGGCTCTGCATACTCTGAGGACAGAGGGGGAAAACACAAAAAGGAGGCCTTCAGGGCCCCTAAAAGAGAGAACTGGAAATGCTGCATCACAGAGCTCTGAAACACTGTGGCACCTTTTTATAAGAGATGTAGAAGGTACATATTTCGATAGGCACCACCACCACGAAAGCTGTTTGAAATGTTATGTAGGAGGTCCTCGCCTGACGGGATCCTGTCCTTCGATGCAACCAGATTTTCTCCGTAATTCGGAACGTGCATACGGGCAAAAAGTTTCCGAAAAAATAATACAAACAAAAGGAAGCGAATGTCGCACAATCCAATAAAGGCGTACAAGTGGCGAACGTAAAAAAACCCTCGTATTGCGCCACGTGACGACGTATTCGTCCGCTCAACAACAACAGGAATTTCCGGACTATGAGCGCACCTGAATATAAACCGCACCGGCTAAAAATAACGGTATCGCGATCATCGTCTTCCTCAGCTGGAGGGTGTTGTAATAGGACTTCCTGCATATGTTTGGGCTGCCAAAATTTCCTTTTTAATCTGGATGAATTAATTGACCATATTGTAATGCATGCACGCAGTGACTCAAAACCCCCACAGTCCCATTCTGTCTGGTGCCAGAACCACCTCCAACAAGATGGCCAACTCTTTCCACCGCGTCGGCTTCCGGCTGTGAAGCCGGAGTCCAAAACAAACCGAGGATGGGACGTCGGAGTGACAGGAAGTAGTCGTCGCACTCTGCAGAAAGGACTTTTAGCACTTCCACCATGTCGTTGCAGAGCATATATTAGTCAGGGATTCCTGGACAGAGACTTCGTGCGGTGCCAAACCCCCAGGGAACGGCGAGGCCTCAGATAATGTTCATTATTCCAGACGTTAATACGGAGATTCGGTGGATTTGTATTTCTATTTTGCAATCTGGAAAATACATCTGTCCTAGTTGATTGTTCAAGTCGCACGTGACAGCGAGAAGCGTCCCTCCTCCTCCTCGCCGACCCGGTCTTCTCCAGATGACTTTTGCTTCTGTTTGTGTCGTAAATGAGCCATTATGCCCCCCCACCCCCCACCCCACCCGCCGGAGCCGATAGAAAAGCGGTGAAAGCAGGATCCGGGACAGGATACGTGGAGCAGCTGAGCCTCTGAAGGCCCTCATCACAGCCGCTCAGCTGCACACTGATTGATTGTTGTGTTGACGTAAATGTTGACAGCGAGCCAGAAAGGAGAAAAGAAAGACGCCTTCCCGATCAGAATAGGAAAAGAGGCTCGCCGTGTGGGTCCCCGTGTTGTGGGTATTGTGCTCCGTCGCTCCTGTGAAGGCACTTCTGGCTCCAGCTGTGTGGAAGTTGCCGGTTTCATGAAATTGCGTTCAAGTTTGTTTTGCGGCTCGCCACCATCGCACTCACCGGAGGCACGAGACAATGCCATTGGCTCCGCGGGTCGCTGAGAGGCGGCTGCAACGACTGTGAGCCTCGCTCGAAAGCTGCAACAACATCTCGGGCCCGGAAGGGCGACATCATCCCCCGACGGCACCGAGATGCCGCTTTCCAACGCGTCCCAGAAAATGAAATCTGTGCTTTGGTTCGGCGACGCAGTTAAAACACCCGACCCCGAAACATTTTCCCAACATCTGGCATTGTTGTTGTCCCCGTACAAGTGCTTGTCTGACGGTGAACGGCAGCTCAACTGCAACGATCACAAGCAGCAAAACGTCACGTGTGATAAGATCAAATACTGGAACACTGACAGTACTGGATCGCCTCCTTTCAAGGGCCCTTTGTTCCCCTCCTGGATCCATTCAGTCGTTTCCATGGGTTCAGCCTGTTGTTATGATCAAGTCCATGAGGTTTTGTGATAGAGCCATGCTCTCCATCGTATAGGTGACCAGTACCAACATTGTGCGGCTGAAGGGCAGCTCCACTCAGAGGGTCTGCTGCAGAGGCTTTCAAAGGTCCATCCATCCACTTGTGCTGTATCCATCTCGCCAAACACCGCCTCTCCCTTGCACCCCCACCTCTTTCTCTATTACTCATCACTGGTTCATTCAATGAGGCTAAATGACTGCTCTAGCAGAAGCAGTCAATATGTTCAGCGCCGCACTCTGCCTCCCTCCTCCCTCTTGTTCCAGCTCTTTTATTTCCTCTCTGTTCACTCAGTATCTCCACATCACATTGATTTTTATTTATTTTTTCTTTTAGTCAGACGGAGCCCAACAATTAGCTTGATATTACACAAACATCACCGAAGTGTCACTTGACTTGTACCGTTGTTGCAAATACACAAAAAATAATGTGTTTTGTTTGCAGAATTTAAGAAGAAAAAAACAATCCCGGGTCTCGAGGGTTTCCACCAAACCTGGGTGGTTTTATCAAATAAGATTAACACTCCAATATAGCATCAATTTCACAGGCATTTGCTGTTTAGATTAACATCTTCTTAGACTCTATTTCCCCAGATGTCCCACGTGCCTCCAATAGTAGGAAACATGAAACGAGCAGCCTCACCTTTCAGTGTTAAACTGAAAGTCTCCAACCCGCTCTCTTTCAATTGCCCTCATCTCGCCGTAGAGCAGAGCTGTGATTTTTCTTTTTTTTTTTTTTTTTTTTTTTTCTTTTTTAGCTAAACCACAGGTAGAAATTGGAGTTCACCCCCATTCCTGGCTCACTGCTCCCTTAAGGCATCCTGTGAAAGCACTTTATTGTATATTACACTGCAAACCAGCGGGTGTTGGCTTGAGAGCTTCTAATCTCAAGTGAGTTTGCAAGTGGGAGTCGGTGCAGGAAGCGCGAGGCGGACAAAGCGCCGACCTCGGGCTGCGAGACCTATTGTGCCATCCCTGGCTCGGCATGCTCCCGGCGCCCGGCTCCTGCGGCGACATCTCCAGCTTGACCTTAAGCGTGGATCTGTTGGGAAAAGTTGAGAATTTCCATGCGAGCGGGCAGAAGAAACGTCCCCGTGGACAGAAACGCCTCATTCCTCTCAGAAAATGTGGAACACGGTGATGTGATATGCTAATGACCAATGCTCTTCTTTCCCAAGGTGACGGAGTACCTGAACAGTCAAGAATCTGCCAAGAGCGCCAGGGTAAGCCACCCGTCCCGTTGTCTTTGTCCTTTCATTAGCTTCTGTTTTCGCCTCCTCCGCCTAATAATCGCCGTTTGTGTTGGCAAAACAAGAATGCTAATTACTTTTCTACACCAACTAGCAGAGGCACAGAATCCGTGCAACATATCGCATTGGCAGTCGCATTGCCCCATATGGATTGCTGCCCACAGTCTGTGCAGGTCCACAGTGTGAAAAAGGGGGTGGGGAAGCGTGCAAATGTTCGCAGCCGGGATCGAAAAAGAGGAGGGGAAAATGGGGAGGGTGAAGAAAAAGGAAGGACATCACACACAAACGCTCAGATGAGAAGAGTCTCGGAGCTTAGACGCAACGCCGTCCAGTGGAAACGACTATATCGGAGCCCGTTTGGCCCGTCTGGCAAGGCGAGCCGGGACCGGCAGCCAAAGACGAACGAAAGCTAAATACATGGAAGGACTTCAAATGAGAGGCGCGGCGCATCGACTCATTACTTAGTTTATCTCAGTATGCGAGGAATAGCTTCACATTCTTGTCAGTAAACAAAAAACAAAACTCATTCGATTGAAAAGTACTGAATGGAGCCAAAGCCTTTCGGACGGATGTGCAAGTGGGTCCTGGAGATTCAAACCCCACGTTTCCTAAGAGGAGTGTTTAGCTCCGACCTTTTCCATCCTCAGTAGCCTCCAGTGAGTAGAGGGAGCCGGTCTGTCAGGGATGGAGTCCTGTTGGATTTGGCCTTTTCATTTAAGCCCCTTTGTTTGTTTTTATATGAACAATGCCAGTATAAACAGCCTTTGAGGGGTGGTCACGCAGCACTGGTATGGATCAGAGGAGACCAAAGAGCAAGAGCAGCATCAGCTGCTTTTGAACAGAACAGATCTAAGAAGTGTCGAGCTCGTTCCGCTTCCAGGAAGTAGCCTCCTCCAGGAGGGGAATGCTACTCCTTCAGGTTGTGCAGTGAGGGACCACGCCAGGGACCGCTGTGATACAAGCATCTGCAACGTGCACCTTCAGCTCCACACTCCAAAACACCGCCACCAAAGAAGAGGAAGAGGAAGATGACGTGGACGTCACAGAGGTGGAAGCTGCCACAGCGTTCATGAAATAATAACCAGGGACTTTCAGAGTGTTTTTATCTTCTCCGTGTGAAGAACCCCATTCGCCGTTAGCTAACTGTGCACTTATTCTGGCCAAAATGTTGATGTTCCTCTGAGGTGTAGCAGGCCAGAAGAGCTAAGACCTCCTCATGGCTCCATTTCTCACTGCATTTTTTCCCAAGAAAAAATCGGACCAGCGACCAGTAAAGTTCTTAAAAATGGTGCTCCACAAGAAGTATCTGGTAAGGGGCGTGTGGCTTACGAGTCCCACCAATCACCTATGAGTTCCCGTGGAAGCGTAAAGAGACCCTACCTCAGCGTAGGAGCTGAGGTCCACCTCCCCTGGTTCCTCTGCTGTCTGAATGCACCACCTTCGCTCCTGAAAGTTTCTAGGAGCTGCAAAAAGTTCCCGCAGTGAGAACACGGCTAATGAATCAGGTTCTTCGCCAGGGGAGACGCCGCTCCCCTCCATCCAGCATCACCGCGTGAGCCAGTTCACTTTGGTCCGAGACCAACGCGAGATGTTCCTCCCCAGACCACCTCCGTGTCCGATCATCTCAGCTGAGCGAGTCCTGGAAGACAACCGCATCCCACGCATCGCTACATCGGCATTATTTATTTACTCCCTTCCCTTTTTTTTTCCCCGCCAGCGTCGGGGCACCACAGAATATGCAGAAATGCTTCTTCTTCCACTTGGAACCACCACCGGAATTCCATTTGTGGTGAGGAGTTCTTGCACCCATCACGCCGTCCTCCCGCGTGATTATTGGCTCCGGGCACCTGCAGTTGGCATTCTCCACGCCGACGCCACTTCGGTCACTGTTTCTATAGAAACACCGGCCAGTTGAGCTGTTTGCCACCGGAGTCCCTGCATGAACCCCGAAGTGGTTTTCACAACGGAACAGGGCTCTTCATCGTCTCATTCAACTCCTGATGCTACAACAGCACAAAACCATAGAATCCCAAGGAAAGATTATAGAATACTGATAGATACATAAACACCATAAGTCCAAGAGTATTGTCTCACCTGCCTTGACTGGCAGATGAACTGAAGTGACATCCATTCCTGATCCATAGGCTTCAATATGACGTGGATCCACCCCTTGCAGCGAGAACACCTTCAGCTCTTCTGGGAAGAATGTCCACAAGCTTCACCAGAGTGTTTCTTTCTTCCAAAAGCACATTTGTGATGTTGGAGGAGAAGGTCTGGCTCTCAGTTTCAGCAGACTCTGTCCTCCACGTCTTCATGGATCTTGCTTTGTGCAAGCGTGGTGGTTCCCCTTACGGAGACTGGAGAACACCGTCTGAGGACCTGCCGTAGCTTCACTGGAGGCTTCAGATACGGATGTAGCCCTGGGGGGTTCGTCCATTCAGGGCGTCCCCAGCCTCTTGACCAACCATGTATGGATCCAAGAATGTCAGCTGCTCCTTTGTGAAGATTTAGCATTCTTTTAAAATGTCACGCTCTCTTTCTCTTCAGGTCAAGATTTATTCTATAAAGTTCACAGAATTGCCGGTAAACTTGGGCCCAATGGCCTCACATCCCTCTGGATCCGCCCCTTTTCAGATTCATAAGAAAAAGCGGAAAAGCAGGTCGTTCATTCGTTCATTCAACTAGCGGCGGTTGCTAGTTGGCGACGAATCCCGGCGTTAACAGCAGAATGTGAACGAGAAACAAAAAGAAACCTCGTGCACGGGCTTTACCTTCCCTCTCACGTCTAAATAACCCGGCTCCTCATTGGTCCGCGTCCTGACCAATCGCAGGCGTCCTCAGCGATACGGGCGGCGTTTAGGAAAACACATATGACGGTTTATGAGGCTCTGCGGGGACACGGGATTAGTTGACTGGCCGATACCGGAGGGGCCGTCGGACGATGACGATGATGAAGATGATACAGGCACCTTTGCGATTCCTCCCTCTTTCCACACCCCCACTTCTCTCTTGATCATTGAACATTTAATGTGCCATCGAGTGTATTTAAGAAGCGGCCGGGTTTTTTTTACGGTTGTTTGTTTCACGGCGGCCAATAAAGCCCTGCCTCTGTCCTCCCACCAGCTCAACATTTGGCGCTACGGGGACTTCCGCGCCGACGACGCCGACGAGTTTGGCTACCGGCGCTAAACAGAGGGAGGGCGTGAAAAGTAAAGGAGAAGAGAAAGAAACAAAACAAACGACCATCCAATCAACATCATTCCAAAGACCCGACCGACGTGGACGGCGAGTGACTCAGCGGACAGGAGATGAAGTACATGAAGATAAATAAACGACAAGCATTGACTCACTCCTCCATCGAATCCATCTCTCACATCCCTCTGTTTCTGATTCCTTCCTTATGCTCTATTTTTTCCCTTCTGCGGCTAGCATCAGCATGCTAGCGCCGCCAACACGAGAGAAATCATGTCCACTCTTTCTTTCTTTCTCTCTCGCCGCCGGCTTCCATCCGGCGTTATTGCCAATCGATGTTTTTTTCGCCATCGCCCGTTCCAGCCGATCACCTTTTCCCCCCCCCCCCGCAGCTTTTTCGGGCATCTTTAAGAAATGTTTCCTGGACGACTTAAATGTAAATGTGAGGATATGTTGGAAAGTGTAGAAAAAAAATGAAATAAAAATGGGAAAAATTATGAATTTATATCTTGAGAAATACTGTAGGTGGAGACACACAGACGAGGAAAAAAAAAAAAAAAAGGATGAGTTTATTTTTGTCTTGGATGTATATCTGTGTGATAATGACATTTGCAGACGTATTCGTGGGCAGTGTTTTGTCGTTTATTCACTGTCACACTTTTCTGACCAGTACCTAATGGAAGCCATGACTTGGTGTTCTGTCATCTCCTCTCTCTTCCTCTGTAAAGTTTACATTCTGATGCCGACGGGCTCTTCTGTCTCTGTACGCCATCGCGCAAAATTTGTCTCCCTTATAAACGGACCTTTGCATTCTATTAAAAACCTCCTGAATAAAAATAAGCAAACTAAAAAAGATTGTCACATTGTCCTCCTTCCCTTCGGCCTCCGTAACGTGACGCCGCCACAGAAATAGATCTTTTTTTTTTTTTTTTTTAAGGCAGCAAAGACCAGCTTTTTACACGTTATTTTAATTCCGAGCTGCTTTAATTTTCACCTTTCGAAGAACATCTCATCTCCTCACTGTGAAGGAGCGATGTCTGAATTCATAACAGGTGATTTCACTTCAAGAGGTTTGCGGACTGGAAACGATGGAGCCGTGACGAGCACCTCCTCCACTCTGCCTGAAGGTCCCTTTCCGTGCGGAGTCTCCATCTTCTCCCCGTGTCTGCGTGGGGTTCCTCAGGGTTGTCCAGGCAGGTGAATGACAGTGACATGTTTCTATATTTGGTGTGAATGTCCTTGGCATCAAATGTTTGGTTTCAGAGTAACAATCATCTCCTGCTTGTCCTTCTGTCGCCTCTCAAAGCACATTTATAAGGTCAAACTTCACTGCCTCACTGATTTGTTTACATCTTACAGCTTTCTATTATTGACATATATATAATCATATATATTATATATTGTATTTCCATCCGGAGGAGCGTTGGTGTATTTCAGATGAAGCTGGAGGACCTCTCCGGGGTTTTTCTCCTAAATGTGAAGGTGGCTTTGCTTGTCATGTCAAGAAATGACACCTTAATGAAGGCGTGACTCCCTGTGTTACCTTTGATTGACAGGCGTCAGTCACACCCGGCACACTGAAGACCCCGCCTCCTTCCCGAACCTCCGTCTCCAGCCTTCTTTCAAGGTTTTCTTTCTCTGGCTGCTCTGTGAAGATACGGCGCTGTTTTTAACCCCTGAGCTGTTTACAGATCCGCCGGGTGACTCCGTCGGTGTTTGTAGTAATCCCGATCTCTAAGATAAGATAAGATAGACCTTCACTGATCCCACGACGGGGAAATTCAATTCTCACAGAAGCATTGCAGGCCGGAAAAGTGTGCAGAAAGAGTCATCACAGAAAAAGAGTGTAGGAATAAAGGATATTGATACAAGTAAACAAAGACTATGTAGAATAGAAATAGAAGACTGCAATAATATAAATGGAAAAAAAAGACATTCATTGTGCAGGGAAGGATTCTAGAAATACAGTTGGAGACGTGGGGAGTAAAAATGAAATGAGATGTCCCGGAGAATGTATAAGTATAAATATTGCTCAGATGAGAATTGTAGGAAGGGACTGAGGTCGTCAGGTTGTGCAAAAAAAAGAGTAGAAAGATTGTGTGGGAGATGTTGTGGATGAACTCCTCACCCAGGGATTGTTCCTCTCCAAACATGGATGTGTGAACACAAACTCAGTGAACATGAACGCACTAATCTGATGTCCCCTCATGAATGGCTGAACTTCCTGTTTCCTGTTTGTAGCCCAGTAAAAAAAAAAAACTACCAGCTTCCCTCCTCCCAGCATTGATTTTCCCTAACAATAGAAACTTTCGGCTTTTAAAAAAACGGCAGATCCCGACTCCAGCAGCAGAATCAAGGGCGTGTGTGTTATTTGTCGGGATTCCTCGCCGTTAGCGGGCCGATGCTTCAGACGGCTCGCAGAAGGGAGGCGTCGCATTAATGTTGCATGGAGGTGTTTTCTTCTGATCCGGCTTTATTTTTCATCTTTTGCTTCGCAGAAAAGCATGTAAATTTACTTGAGCGCATCTACTTTGTTTTATTTTTTTTCTGGGTCACGCTCTGACGAGCATGTTCACGACGGTATATCGGAAGAAAAGGAAACTCGGGGCCGTAATGAGGCGCTCATAAACATTTAATACGGCCAGCCGTATAAATAAACGCTCGGTTCCACATTAGAGGCTGTTAAGCGAAGATCACGCGCGCTTTTTGGCACAAAGCACGTCGTCGCCCGCTTGTATCATCGCTGAGATGTTTTCAGAGCCTAAATCATGAACTGCTTAGCGCCGGCCGAGGAGATGGGGAACGCCGCCTCTCCTCTAAAGGTCACCTTCATGAAAAATACATTCAACGCAGACGCCACCCGAGTGGCGGCTCACGGATTCCGCGACTCCCAATTATTCTTGACATGAATGAAGCCGATCCTTCATTTACATTGGAGATGTACGGCAGATGTCTCCACCCATCCATCAGTTTGAGAGGATTTTGAGTGACGGACGAGTGCGTTTGAAGTGTCGGCGTCCTCCAGATCTCTTGTGGAAACTTCCTTCCGTTTAACCTTTGAAGGCGCATTGGTGTAAGTGACGCTTGTGGCCAAATATCCTTAGGTCTTATGTCAATACAGTTGTTGCGGTGGCTTCGTAATTGTTCACGCTTGCTGAGGAAGGACCAGGTAAGTGGTGCTGAAGAGCAGAGCCTGAGCATTCTCACCGAAACCCACTGACTCAGAGCCCGCCGAATAAACAAGGCCGGTTGTTCGTCAGCCGGCACGTTCAGCGGAGTCGGCCATCTTGGATGTTCACCAGCGCTGTGTCCCTCACGACGCCCAACCAGGAAGTCACCTTCATTGGCGGTGAGGCGGCGGTTTCATCCAAACAGAAGTCTATGACTCCAATTGGCGGTCGAGGCAGAAGGCCGCCATTGAACCGGGGTCTGCCAGCTATTCACATGTAACCGATAGCACGACTAACATGAGTGGCAGTAATAGATCACCAGCCTCGTACCCGCTCCGTCTCCGTCCCGCTGTCCCTGGTCGAGGCAGAAGGCCGCCCATTGTCTCCCAAGTGCCTGCATGTCGGGTTCCTTTAGAAGATCTTAAAGAGTGGGGTCCGTAACCACGTCAAATCAAGACAGAAGATGCGTATCGAAGCGCCTACAAGAGTAACTCATCCACCTGAGCGCTCCTGCGTTCGAGGATGGTGACAGAATGGTGATTTCCACATCGGAAGCGCACTTGTGGAAACTACGAGATCAGAGAAGGAGATGCAGACAATAAGCGCAGACGCAGAGATCAGAACAAAATACAGAAATATGATCCTGCCGCTGTGTTATTTACTGCTATTTACTGTTGCCATGAAAACAGTGCATAGGCTATGGTGACTGTGCCATCCTTGTGGAGAAAGGAGAGAACATCGATGGGGTTTCGCCGGTGACTTCTCCTCCAGACGCTGGGTCCCTGGAGGCTTGCATTCAGCCAGGATTTAAACTAAGAAGTCCGAAAGAAATAAAAAGTTATAAATAGCTGCACAAAATATGCACATATTGATAAGTCTTAAGTGAGCAGTTTTTTTTTTTCCTGCAGGCCAGAAGTTGGAGGTGTTGTTGAGTCGGACACTGAAGCCCTCGCTGCTCATTGGCTGCCTTCTGCTCACGATTCATCCATGATGGTTAACTTCAGCTGGATGGAGAAGTGAGTGTGACAATCAGGGTATTTCTTTCTTTTAGCTTCATGGCCAGATGACCTCCAGCAGGCCCTCCAGCTTCTGCTCGGTGCTGGAAACCAAATTTAAATGATTCTTTTTGTGTGAATCATCAATCAACTTTTTTGGACTTGTTTAGTGGCTGGTAGTGTGATCTCTGTGCAAAGTATCTCCTCGGTGCCTCGTGGTGGTCCTCAGTGCACGAAGATACAGCAGGACCTACAAGACCTTTCGAGGTTTGTGACGTGGACATCATTCAAGCCTGTGCGTCGTGGACAGAGGAGGGACGGAGAAGATCTCGGGAGAAGGATGCTGAGCTTGGAGGAGGACAAGAGAGGAGGTTCATGGATGGAGGGGAAGAGGACAGGAAGTGAGTTGGTGTGAGAGGAGAGGGTTAGATGGAAGCAGATGATTGGCTGTGGGTTAGATGAGTAAGATGATCGGCTGTGGGCTGGTTGAAGACAGGTGAGCCTCCTGAAGGAGAAGATCTAGCAGATGTCAGTGAACCTAATGTGACATTTACCCTTAGTGTCCTTCTGACCGCAGACCTCGGAGTGAAACCAGATCAGGTGTCAAAAAACTCCAGATCAGAACGAATCACCGAATCACTGAATCATAGAAATCCAGACGTCACAACCTCCATACATTGAATTATGATGTCATTATGTTTTAAAAAAAGCAACCCGAGAGAGGAAGGTGGTTGTTTTCCTCTCGAAATCACCAGAAGGAGCCGTCCAGAGATGCTCGGAAACGGACGACTCCACAGTCGAACTGCTGGTTTTTAAAAAAACAACCCTTCAAGACGTGTCCTGCAATAAGACACGGCGAGAACCCGCCGTCCCTGACGAGCCTCCTCTCTGCCAGAGGCCCCACGGCCCGATGACGAGACATGTGGTGTTTTGTATCTGCAAACCAGGTGACGGTGTGCCAAAGAAGTCTTCATTCACATCACCACCAAATCAAAGATGGCGGGGGCCAATTCATCACCGCCGCTCGCGTCCAATTACCGCCGGCCGGGATGAGGAATTCGCTCTTGGAGCGATTAAGCATCCCGTCCCTCCTGCCGTCTGACTCGCAGGCCGAGCGAGACGACTTTGTCTTCTGGATGCACGTCCTTTCCTTGTCTTTATTTGTCACAAACCATCCATCGCAAAAACACACACACAAACACACACACACGCCTCTATTAGCCTCCTAGCAATGGGGCTGAGTCACCGAGGGGGGGGGGGCAAGCAAGGACGAAGATGGCGGGAGATCCGAGGAGCTGCAGGCCGAGACTTCTGGTTTTCATCTCCTCCGTTTGAGGTTCAACGGAGTTGAAAGGACGATGAATCTAAACCGATTTAATGGGGTTCCTGTGCCGTTGAGCAAGGCAGTGTTTCTTTGTGATCCGCCGAGCAGCAGCAGAGCTAAAGACCTGGGATTCGGCAGAAGGACGTTGAAAGTGTCCAGAGGAGGAAACGAAACCCTGTCTCTATGATTTACCAAGGTCACGTTTCATTCATTCATTCATTCATTCATTCATTTTCTGCACCGCTTGTCAGGGTCGCAGGGCAGCCGGCGCCTATCCCTGCTGTGATTGGACGAGAGGCGAGGTTCACCCTGGACCAATCACAGGGTCACGCACAGAGACATGCAACCATTCATCCTCTCGTGTTTCTTAAGAAGTGTTCGGATTCATCCTGCCAAATGTTGAAAACAAACAAACTAAAAGCGACGTCTTCCTCCCGGCCGTTGCCGTGGAGGCGTCCCGTTCCCCGGCGACTCCGACGCCATGCAGACAAACAAGGGCGAGGAGAGGCGGTGGAACGCATCGGCAGAAAATGAGGCGCTGGCTTGTATCTGCGGCACCTCCTGGCTGCGCAGCTTATCCACATGCAGACCTGCACACCCGCGCCGCCCGACCCAGAGGGATATCGGAGGTCCTGGGATGTTCTTCAGCCACCGCTATGGACACACCAGCCAGTACATCCACCAACAACCTAATGATAATAAAATAACAAATAATAAAACACTTAATAAAACACGTGTTGGTGTTCTTCGACATGGAATACATGATCATGATGAATGATACATGATCATTTATCACTTTCCTGCCTGCAGAGCTGATGTCGGTTTGGCATGAAGGTCCCTGGAAGGATTCTGACGGAGTGAATTTGTCTTCGCTCCACCCGTGTGAATGAGAGGGTGAATGCTTGTTTGATGCTATGATGTGTGAATGAATGGGTGAATAAAGGAGTGCGGGAATGGTTGGAGGTCTCAATGTGACACGTGAATGAATAAATGACTGAATGAATGAGTGTTTGTGTGTCTCCAAGACATATGAAGACAGAGGGAATGAATACATTTGACTTTGTTTGCTTTCCTGTGGGATGAAGTGAGGCTTTCAATGATACATGAATTGTGGCAGTCGAGGCCGACGGTCTGAATCCACCTCCACTAAACTCCTGCTGTCACCTGCCGACTTTTAGAAATAATTATCTACAAAAAAATAAAGTCGAAAAAGAATCATCAATATGAACCTGGAATTCATTTTCAATGAATAACAGATATCCGTCTGTTTAACAAAATGTTTTGGTCTATTTCTTTTTAATGTTTTGATTGTTACCTTGAACTTTTGTCCCGACTTTTTAATTCTTCAGTCTGAGCTTCCGGGACATTTTTTTTTCAGACTTTTCAATTATTTCTCGCTAATCTGTGAAGTCAAATTTATTCTGATGAATTTCAGTCCATTTCTGAATGAACCCGAACCTTTAAAAGTGTAATACTGAAATGAAATGTCATTGCCCAAAAACTCAATCTATTCATTCGTTCATTCATTGTGTTGGGGTTCAACCTGGGATCAACCGTGGCCCGCGGGAGGCCGTGATTGGACGAGAGGCGGGGATCACCCATCGCTGGGTCACCACATTCACCCTCTCATCCACGAGTCGGGTAGAAACATGCAACCATTCACTCGTTCATTCACATGTCATATGGAGACACACACATAAATACATCTGATCAAATACATGTACTTGTAAATACACATGTATATATATCACATATATTTTTAACCTTTAACTTTATGTCAATCAATTTATTTTTATCTTTACCCGTTTTATTTCATTTTTATTATAAATTTTTATTTCTTCTTATTTGCTAATCTATTCTTTATTTTTCTACAGAGTTCTATGTTGATTCTTCTTCACTTGATTGTGTGAGCAGGAGCCTCTTTCAACAAAAAGCAATTTCCACCCTGGGGATCGATAAAGTATTCTGATTCTGATACAATCATTCACCCTCTCATTCAGATGTCATACAGAAACATACAGCCATTCACCCTCTCATTCACTCATCCTATGGAAAGATACAACCAATCACCCTCTCATTCACACTCCATTTAGAGAAGTGCAACCATTCACTCATTCATTCACACATCTTATAGAAAGATACAGCCATTCATCCTCTCATTCAGATGACATAATGAAAATTCACCCTCTCGTTCAGATGTCGTACATAAACACAGCCATTCACCCTCTCAACCACGTGTCAATAAAACGTACAACCATCACTCATTCATTCACACATCACATGAAGACATATCACTATTCACTCATTCATTCACACTCCATATAAAGACATACAACCATTCACCCTCTCATCCGCACATTGTACAGAAAATTAAAACCATTCACCCTCTCATTCATATAAAATTAAAATTACAATCATTAACACTCCATATAGAGACATGCAACCATTCACTCATTCATTCATCTTATAGAAACATACAACCCTCTTATACAACATACAAACCTCTAATAAGAGGGTAACTCTTATTTACAAGTCATAATGAGAATCCCCCTCTCATTCAGATGTCATACAGAAACATACAACCATTCACTCATTCATTTGAGCGTCAATTGAACACATGAACTCATTCATTAACATATCATATTGAGACACACAGCCATTCACCCTCTCATTCACAGGTCATAATGAGAATTCACCCTCTCATTGTAGAAACATACAACCATTCCTTCATTCATTCATTCACACATCTTATAAAGATATACAACCATTCACCCTCATTCACATATCATCATAGAAATATACAACCATTCACCATCTAATCCACAGGTCATAATGAGAATTCATTCAGATGTCATATAGAATTATACAATCATTCACTCATTCATTCACCTCATATAGACATGCAACACTTTCAATCTCTGCAAATAATTCAAGAATCTAAGATGGATTTCTTTCACTGATAGAATTGTGTGCATATAGAATCCCGAGGTATATGGACACATACGACTATTCACTCAGTCATTAACGTCATACAACCATTCACCCTCTCATCCACACTCCATTCATTCCCACATTTTGTAAAAACATGCAACCATTCACCCTTTCAGTCACAGCTCATAATGACAATTCACCCTCTCATGATAGAGACATGCAACCATTCATTCATTCATGCACGCATTTTATAAAGACATACAACCATCATTCACCCTCTCTTTAACAGGTCATAATGACAATTCACCCTCTCATTCAGATGCCATATAGAAACATAAAACCATACACTCATTCATTCACACATCAATTGGAGACATACAACCATTCACTCATCATTCATTCACTCGTCTTATCGAGACAGACAACCATTCACCCTCTCATTCACAGGTCATAATGAGAATTCAGCCGCTCATTCAGATGCCATACAGAAACATACAACCATTCACTCATTCATTTGCACATATTATGCACCCAACTATTCTCTCATTCATTTGTCATATGGAGACATACAACTATTCACCCTCTCATCCACACATCAAAATGTAGAATTCACCCTCCCATTCACATACAATTATTCACTCATTCACACGTCATATAGAAACATACAACCATTCACTCATTCATTTTCATGTCAAATGGACAAATACAACCATTAACCCTCTCATCCACAAGAAACCATTGAGAATTCACCCTCCCATTCACACAACATAGAGAGACATGCTACCATCCATCCTCTAATTCACACGTCATAATGAGTATTCACTCACTCATCCAGGTGTCTTATAGAAATATACAACTATTCTCTCATTCATTTGGACCCATAGAACTATTCAATCATTCATTCACATCATATGGAGACATACCACCATTCACCCTCTCACTCAAATTCCATATAGAGACATGCAACCATCCATCCTCTCATTCACAAGTCATGATGAGAATTCACCCTCTCATTCAGCTGTCATACAGAAAATTACAATCATTCACTCATTCATTTGGACACATACAACGATTCACTCATTAATTCACGTCATATGGAGACATAAAACCACTCACCCTTTCATTCACAAGTCATCATGAGAATTCCCCTTCTTCTTCAGATGTCATATAGAATGATACAGCCATTCACCCTCTCAACCACGTGTCAAATAGAAAAATACAACCATTCACTCATTCATCTGCTCGTCAAATGGACACATTCATTCATTCATTCACGTCGTACGGAGAGATACAACCTCTCATTCACAGGTCATACAGAAAATTACGATTCACCCTCTCATTCTCACTCCATATAGTTATTCACTCATTCATTCACACCATGTAGACCTTCAGCCTTGCATTGTATGCGTATAGAATAGTGACGTGTCTGCAGAGATGTCGCGTTTGCAGCCGTTTACCTCCAGAGTCCTCGTACGGCCGATCTTCTCCCGGCGTTCAGACCTTCCACAGCGTGTCCTCCAGCCGTCGCAGAAGGTGGACGGTGGATCCGGAGCTGCAGAACCCATCAGCTCCCTGCGGCTGAGTCCGCCGTGCACGCCGGACTCCCTCACCTGACCGAGTTTATCAAAAATGCGGCGGCTGTAATTTTATTTATTCTTTTTGCATAATCCTTCTGACGGCAGGGCCCAGCAGACGTCTGGAAAAAAACAAACCCCGGCAGGTAAAGCTTCCTGATGAACTCTTATCTGACACGCCGAGATCAAGCGCTGAAACTGGCCGTGTTGGCAGACAAAACTGTACGTATGATGTCAACCTGCTCTTCTGCATCGCCAAATTATCCTCAACGCCGCTTCCTTCCTCCCCTCGCCCCCCTCCCATCAAAAGATACAGCATCACTCCCAGATCCGTCCTTATCTCCCCGCCACAGCCGCTCCTGTCCTGCCCCCTGTCCTCTGGTGACACAGCTTGGGTCCAAAAATCTACCTTTGCGGGCTCTGGCTCCGGCCCGCCGATGAAACCCCGTCCGATTGGATGCTGGCTGGTCCGGGCTTTCTGATCTGCTGGCAGAGGAGGCGCCTGCCGCCACTTCACGCAGCTGAAACCGGTACATTTCATTAGATTTACAGATTTTAGTTCGGGCGGCGTGCTAGTTATGTGCTTAGCCAACGCCTCGCAGCAAGAAGGTCCCTCGGGGCCACGTGGAGGCTTGATGGATGGATGGATGGATGGATGGATGGATGGATGGATAGATAGATAGATAGAGATAATTAGTTTAATTTTGGTCAACATTCTTCAGTTTTGTACATGATTCCACAAAAACAAATTAATTTCACCAAAAAAAGGAATAGGCAGAAGCACAGCTTGTATCTGCCTATCCAAATACAAACACAACACTCAATCAGCCGTGAGTTTACACAAACTGGCAATTTCAGGCCAGTAAAACACAATTACTTTTACCAACAAAAGAACATTAAACTTTTCCATGTCATTTGGTTCGTCAGTAACACACTCGTGCTTTAGGTTTCTTTTAAACAATAATAAAGAAGGACTTGATTTCAGTTCAATCCATTATTTCACACCGATGACCGAGACACGTCTTTGTTTTACATTATTTCTTACTTTAGAATGTTCAAAATTAAACAAGGCTCCATTTGCACGTAAAGTTCCTCCGGGTTCCTCACAAAAACATGCAGTTCAGTGGAGACCCAACATGAATCCACCGTGTCCAGTTGTCTTGAACCCAAAGGCTGTAACTCCAGAGGTAAAGCTAGCGTAGAATATGGATGAGCCATCAGAGGTTTGAACCGCCAACCTTCTGACTGAATGTTATATTTTGACATTTTGTGCTCTGTTCTGTTTTCCTTTCCTTTAGTTAAGTTGATTTCCCAAAGCGAGGGCGAAACCTCCGCCTCCTTAGCAGACAACTTTAAGAGGTTTGCCTTAAAAACCAACAGATTTGTAAATGAGCAGAAGAAAACCATGGTTTTCTCTTGGCTTCTACGACAAGTCTTTTATATATTTAGGAAATACCTGGAATCCGAAATGAATCTGTGTAACAGAAAGTAGTGAACTGTCTTTTATTGCTTGTCTTTTATTTATGGCCAGTTTTAGTCCAGATTTAATTTGCCTCTTCCATCTATAATGTTCACCGTTTAAAACCCCTCCTTTTTACGCTGCTGTAAAATCTTAATAAATGAATCTAGAGACATCTTCTCAGGACCAGGACAAGCCTGTGCGTGGAGGAGAAAGAAAGGAAGTCTGTGTGCAGGTTCTCCGTCCTCCAGGTCCTGGTCTGTGTTTGGTGGCGGCTGGACTTGGTTTCCTCCTCCTCGATGAGAGGAGGGACTTCTTCTGTCATTGAGTGAAACATAGCTAAAAACGCCAGTGTATTTTCTTAATTTTGCAGATAGATTTTTATATAAGTTAGTTACTCGATTAATGAATTAATTAATTAAGCAGTATTTCTATTAATTTTTATAATCTTAAAATTCTGATATTTAATTTGGTAGTCATTAGTTATGTCTATTTTCTATTCATATACTTAATTTTATTAATCTTTTGTTACTTATGCATTTTTATATCTTCATGATTTATTCATTTACATTTTTAGATTAATACATTTTCTATTACTTGACTTATTTATTATTTTCTTAAATACATTTTCAAGAATCAATTCACTCATTATATATTCATTTATTATCTATTTTTTATTTAAATATGTTTATTCATTGTCTTTTACTCTTGTATTTATTTATCTATTCATTTGTAATTACTATTTGAATTGTTGCAGATGCTAAAAATCTCAGGAACATTTCTTTACCAACTTTCACATTTCTTCAAAAGTTTTAGGCCTTTTTCAAAATGAACTTTTAACCCGACATATAAATCATTTTTGGTATTTTCTTTCGAAAAGTTCCATGATCTAAGTTCTACGATATAAATCAATTTTCCTGAAAAAGTAATCGAGCGGGGCATCACGGCGGCGCGGTGGTTAGCCTCCTCTCACAGCCAGAAGGACCCAGGTTGGATTCCCTCTGGAGGAAAGAGGCCGAGAATGTTTGTGTGCTAATGAATGAGTGAATTTTAGAATGCGCAGGTAATGGGATTCCACTGAAAAGTCCCACGTGTGATTATGAAGATAGATAACAACCCTCTCACCTCCTGCGTGGGCTCTCCAGGCCGGCGGTGGGCGGAGCCCCTCCAGCACAAAATGTAACTTTTGCATTTTCAATTTGAGAAAGACTCCTAACACTGCCCCCCTGAAGCTTAAGCCAGGCGCCTTCTCAAGGTCACCGCTGATCTTTAACAACTCAATACTTTGGTGTACATTTTAGGGTCAACAGTCCAGAGCAACGGAGAGTGTGGAGAAGAGGTGAAGAAACGGTTTCAAGCAGCTTGGAATGGGTGGAGAAAAGTGTCAGGGGTTCTGTGAGATAGAAGAACATCAGCCAGAAGGAAAGGAAAGGTGGAGGAGACAGTGGTGAGAGCAGAGATGATGGACGGTTTGGAGAAAAGACAGGAGGCAGAGCTGGAGGTGGCAGAGATGGAGATGTGGAGGTTCTCTCTGGGAGTGACCAGGATGGAGAGGATCAGGAATGACATGGTAGATGTTTTGGAGAGAAGGTCAGAGATGGTTGGGTCATGGACAGAGGAGGGAGAGTGAATATATTGGTAGACGGATGCTGGAATTGGAGGTCTAGATGAAGACCAGAGAGAAGATGTATGGAGGTAGTGAGAGAGGATATGAAGAGAGGAGGATCCAGAGAATAGGGTGAGATGGAGAAGGTGGATTGGCTGTGGAGACCCTGAAGAGAAAAGAAGTAGAAGATGGAGTGAAAGACGATTGTGCTTTTCACAAAAATAAACTAAACACTACATTATTTTGATGTCACAAGAAGATTTTATGTGCTTTGCTGCGCAGTAAAAAATCATGCTATGCTATCACTTGACAGTCATCTCTACAGGCTGTTAGCAAAGTATGCTAAAGCTATGGAAGTAAGCATGTACTCATGTAGCAGCTGTTCCAGTTACTCGTGTCCTGAGAATCCATACCGGCCTGCTTCCACATGGAGTCACCAGAAGCCGTTCGCCTCTTGGATCCCCCCGACACGTCCTCGTCACGTGAGCTCGTCCTCAGCCTTCTGGGCGACGCTCCCGTCGTCACGGCTCCTGCCTGATCTGCGTTTCCGCAAGAAGCCAAAGTTGAGGGGTTCGAATCCCAGAGGCGACGGCGCCGCGCGGGCACAGGTTAAGCTGCAAATATAATCCTAATCCACATGCTTCTGCGCAGCAGCCCTTAAAGCCACAACTCCAGTTTAATTATCAGCCTAGTGATATTGATTTACATATCACTCATTTTGGTTTTCAGTGTGTAATCCCACGTCTTAACATTTCAACTCCCCGGAGACGCCTTCGGTTTTTTTCTTCTTCTTCTCCTCCTTCCATAATCTCCTGTTACATCCGGATCCGTTTCCTTCGGAGGTCCGGGACTGCGGTGCATTTATCGTCGGCGGACAAAGAAGTGGGGCGGTTTGATCCCGCGGCCCAATTTAATTAGTGCTTGAGCCTCGCGAGACGAGCGCATTATGTTCATAAGTGGTCGCTGTGCAAAGAAGTTTATGAATGGGAGGAACCTGCATGAATGCTAATGGGACTTCGCAACTGTTTTGCCTTTTTGCTTCTTTGCCTCGGAACACATGGTTTAACCCCGTCCAGATATTAGCATGTAGCTGTTAGCGCTGCTGGGATCGGCAGGGACGGATCATTGGCGGAGATGAGGTTTAGTCGAGCTGAGGTGAAGATGTTGGAGGTTCATCTTTGGGAGTGAGGAGGACAGAATGGATCGGGAAGGAGGCCATTAGAGTGACAGCAAATGCTAGATGTTCTGGAGATAAAGTCACAAGGGGAAGCAGGTAAATTCTTCTTCTTCTCCTTTGGGCTTTTCTCTTCAGGGTCTCCACAGCCAATCCACCTTCTCCATCTCACCCTATTGTCTGGATCCTCCTCTCTTCATATCCTCTCTCACTACCTCCATATATCTTCTCTCTGGTCTTCATCTAGACCTCCAATTCCAGCATCCGTCTACCAATATATTCACTCTCCCTCCTCTGTCCGTGAGCCAACCATCTCTGACCTTCTCTCCAAAACATCTACCATGTCATTCCTGATCCTCTCCATCCTGGTCACTCCCGAAGAGAACCTCCACATCTTCATCTCTGCCACCTCCAGCTCTGCCTCCTGTCTTTTCTCCAAACCATCCATCATCTCTGCTCTCACCACTGTCTCCTCCACCTTTCCTTTCCATCTGGCTGATGTTCTTCTATCTCATAGAACCCCTGACACTTTTCTCCACCCATTCCAAGCTGCTTGAAACCGTTTCTTCACCTCTTCTCCACACTCTCCGTTGCTCTGGACTGTTGACCCTAAGTACTTGAAATCCTCCACCTTCTTGATCTCCACTCCCTGTAGCCTCAGTGTTCCGACCGGGTTCCTCTCATTTACACACATATATTCCGTCTTGCTGCGACTGACCTAATCATGGTCAATGGAGGTTCATGTCTAACCTCATCTGTCAACCTGTCCATCACCACTGCAAGCAAGAAGGGGCTCAGAGGAGATACCTGATGAAGTCCCACCTCCACCCTGAACTTCTCTGTCACACCTAAAACACACCTCACCATCTCAGATTTTCTCCATCAGTTCAGATTCATCTGTTTTTACAGGTTTGCAGATGACATCATCATTTGCTGTGAGAGCAGGAAGCAGCTGGAGGAACATCTAGAGAGGTACAGGTGGAGGTATGCTCTGGAGAGGAGAGGAGGGAACGTAGCTGCAGCAAGACAGCATGCATGTGTGTGAATGAGAGGAACCCGAGAGGAATGCTGAGGCTCCACAGGTTGGAGGTGAAGAAGGTGGGCGATTTTGAGGACTGAGGGTCAACTGTCCAGAGCGATGGAGAGGGTGGAGAAGAGGTGAAGAAGTGTGAGCAATCCAGTTGGAGTGGTGGAGAAGATGGAGGTGAAGAGCAGCCATGGTGCCTGGTTGGAGACGCTGAGAAGAAGACAGAAAGCAAACCTGGAGTCAGCAGAGATGGTGATGTTGAGGTTCCTCTTTGGGAGTTAGGAGTCCATCAGAGGGACAGCACACGTTAGATGTTCTGGAGATAAAGTCACACTGAGGTAGTTTGGACATGGACAGAGGAGGGATGGATAAGGTTGATGAGGTTGGAGGTTCAGAGGAAAACCAGAGAGGAGGTGTATGGATGGAGGGGACGATGACCGGAAGTGGTTGGTGTGGGAGAAAAGGATGCAGAGGAGAAGGTTGGATGGAGGAAGATGATTCGCCAGGGTGAACCTTGAAGGGACAAGAAGAGGAAGATCTGGCCGCCCGCCCTCCTCGCTCGCTTTTCACCCTGGTCGAGGCAGAAGGCCGCCCACATTGAGCCGGGATCCGTCCCACTGCCTGCTCTTGGAGGGAATGTTGGGTTCCTGTGGATCATCTTAAAGAGTGTGGTCCAGACCTATTCTTCATGGAAAAGGGTCTTCACACCACTCGTCTGTGATTGGACACCACACAAATAACATCTGACTGGCATCTGAACTCATCCAGAAGGCGGACTGACCCCGTTTGTGGGCTGTGAGCGGAGGCCAGGAGGCTGAGTACAGGGGTTTGGTGGACAGGTTCGTGGAGTGGTGTGGACTAAACCACCTGCAACTCAACGTAACAAAGATGAAGGAGTTGGCAGTGGACGTGTCCAAACCTCAACTCCATCCATGGAACAGCTGTGGACATCGTGGGAGAGTACAAGTACCTGGACGTCCATGTAGACGATATACTAGACTGGACTAAAAACACAGATGTATACAAGAAAGGTCAGAGCCACCTGTTCTTCCTCAGGAGACTCAGGTCTTTCGAGGTCTGCAGAGCCATGCTGCAGATGTCCTATCACACGGTGGTGTTCGGCGTCATCTTCTCCGCTGTCGTGTGCCGGGGTGATCTGAAAGGGCGGCTCTGTCCCGGGAGTGGAAGTGGACTGGTCAGTGGAGGCGTCTGAGAAGAGGACGCTGAAGAAGCTGCTCAGCATCAGCTCCTGCATGCTGGACTGAAGTCTGACCAGAGCACCGGAGACCACCGAGGAGCTCCACACAACACCACAGAAGGTCTGTCTTACTTGTGGCCGTCAAACTTTAGAAGTCCTCCCCCTTTCTGCAAGATGGAAACTGTACAGCAGTAAATCAATCAGGAACCGGCAGGAGAGCTGCGCGGAGGGTTCCTGGAAGACCTGCGAGCGCGGGAGTCGTCGGAGGGGAAGCTCCTGTCCTGGCCGGTTGATTGATCAAATAAGAGCCTGCTGAGCGCTGGAATGAAATTGTTAACCTTAGAACAACATCCTGACGGATCAGGCGGCGGAACGGCGGAACGGCAGCGCCCGTCCTCGCCGTCCCCGGGCCGACGCACCACACTGACAGCCCAGATTCGATTTCCACAAGTGTCTTCTCCTCGGCTAATATGACAGACACATCATCGTGTGGTTTAGGATGAGCAGACATGACATGAACAAGCTCCCTCCAGAGGCCCGGAGGACACGTTGATCAAATTACCTTTTCATTGTGTCTTGCCCGCACCATTAATACGATTTAAATATCCGTGCATCTGCTCGCTACGTTGCGGCTGATGATTTCTTTGTGTTGGCGCATGAATCAGAGAGAGGGAAGTTCATTCTGAACTTTCAAACGCCGTCATTTTTTTTTTTTTTTAAATGACCCCGTTAGCGCTCCCACTGAGAAGACCCCCTGGTTCGGGTCCTGGGTGGGAGTCTCCATGTTCTCCACATTGTTTCCTCCTGGTTCCTCCAACAGTCCACACAGGTTCTTCAGAAGCTCCTCAACCCCTTGGAGTCCCTCCTTGCAGGATGGTCAGAGCAGAGGACGTGAGCTGAAGCCTCTCCACCCCTGCAGCGCTTAGATGGAAGGTTGTTGTATAACAGATGTCTGTGGAGGTTCTCAGTCATCCAGGTCACGGGGAATTCTTTTCCAAATCTTCTTGTCGTTGCAGCTGGACTTGAAGATGTCCTCCATCTTCACCTCCACCTCCAGCTGCTCCCTGCTCTCATCTGCAAACATCTGACTACAGATCACTATGTCATCTGCAAAGGTTTTGATCATCAATAGGACTTTGAAGGGACTTTGGTGGAAAAAATAACAACACTCAGGTTAACAGGAATTACCAATGATAAGATAATCATAGTCATCATAATAACTATTATTCAGCTGGGCAACTGGAATTTGAATTTCTTCACATGAAAATGTTTCAGGTTTTTAAAAAACAACCCTTCAAGACGTGTCCTCCAATAAGACACGGCGAGAACCTGCCTTCCCTGACAAGCCTCCTCTCTGGCAGAGGCCCGACGGCCCGATGACGAGACGTGGTGTTTTGTGTTTGCAAGGAAGGTGTGAGAGGAGAGGTTTAGATGCAGACAGGTGATTGGCTGAAGGGAGCAGCCCATTAGAGAAGAAGAAGACTAAAATTTTGGACATTTTATGAAAAAGTTGCCTCATTTTTAAAGAAGAAGTTTCTGAGATATTGGACTGTTTTTATGTATTATTTTCTTCCATGACAGCAGACGTCCGATTCCGTCTCCTCTCCTCTCTCCAGGAGGAGCTGGGAAACGGAAAATGCCTCGAAAAGCGAACTAAACCGTGTCGACGCTGAGCCGGTTACAGCCGCCATGACTGTTCTCGCCGATTTCCAAAAGCCAGGGCGTCTCGCCCGCCTCTTTCGAGACAATTTTCCTAAAAAAAAAATCAAACACCGCGAAACCCCGTCAGAATCTCAAAGCTGTCGAGCAGCGAGCGCAAGAATGAGCTTTGACATCCAGGTGTGATGTCGGGATGATCTTCTCCATGTGCACCTTACAGATGGAGAGATGGGGGAACCAAAACAAAGGGATTAAAGAAATGCACTGATGTCACCGCCGGCATCAGACAGACACCCAATTCACTGAGGAGTGAACTCAGGAGCCTCCGGGCAGGAAATGAAGCCGCGCTCCATCCAGACTCCGCCAGTCGGCACGCAGCGCGTCCCTCCATCGCCCAGCAACCCCGGCTGATGTTATGTAACCCGCTCATCTACTGCCTGGTGACCCGACGTCTCCACACCAGCGAGGGGAAGCACCGAAACCGCCTGATCCAGAAACACCTTCAGCTCAACGTCTCCACCTTCTGCGGTCAACCATGGTGGATGCACCCTGAGCAGCAGGCAGCCAATGAGCAGGGCGTGGTGGTGGTGGTGGTGGTGGTGGTGGGGGGGGGGGTAGAAACCTTCTCAACGGCACTTTGACAAGCTAGGAGGAGCTCGCTACCAAATTAGCCATGACAACCGTAGCCTTCTTTCGACCCTCTTGTTGGCTCCACACCTTTACTTGAAGTTCATTCATTCTATGATTGGTTTGTTCATTCATTCATCTCAGCTGGGATTGGGTGACATCAACGGTATTGAGAATGAATCAATGAATGAATGAATGAATCTGCTCAATTATGTGCCGACAAACAGATTACATTTTGGATTCATGTGTCATCTTTTATGCAACTACTATAAGAACTATTAGAATTCGTTGTGGTCGTGTTTCCCCGTCCACTCACTTCAAATGTATTCAAAGGTGATTTTTTCATTTGTATTTCATTATAAATTCATATAAAGGAGGCTTGATTGAGATGTTTAAGCTAAGTACTGAGGGTCGACAGTCGAGAGCATTGGAGTGTGTGGAGAAGAGGTGAAGAAATGGTTTCAAGCAGCTTAGAATGGGTGGAGAAAAGTGTCAGGGGTTCTATGAGATAGAAGAACATCAGCCAGAAGGAAAGGAAAGGTGGAGGAGACAGTGGTGAGAGCAGAGATGATGGATGGTTTGGAGAAAAGACAGGAGGCAGAGCTGGAGGTGGCAGAGATGAAGATGTGGAGGTTCTCTTTGGGAGCGACCAGGATGGAGAGGATCAGGAATGACATGGTAGATGTTTTGGAGAGAAGGTCAGAGATGGTTGGCTCATGGACAGTGGAGGGAGAGTGAATATATCGGTAGACGGATGCTGGAATTGGAGGTCTAGATGAAGACCAGAGAGAAGATGTATGAATGTAGTGAGAGAGGATATGAAGAGAGGAGGATCCAGAGAATAGGCTTAGATGGAGAAGATGGATTGGCTTGAAGGTGGAAAGCCCAAAGAAAAAGAAGAAGATTGAGATGTGTCAGCATTTAAATCATTCCTCCATATCATGACGGCTGACTCATCATTCCAGATCTTCCAGGTTAAAGTTCACCATCAACAGTGTGTGTGATGTCGATATTTTTTCGGCTCCACGTATGTGTGTGTGTGTGTGTGTGTGTGTGTGTGCGCATGTCAAATATTTAATTGTTGTAATCATTTGGAAAAGTTCACATTCTATTTTATGCATCTTGCTCTTTTAAAGCACCGTTTTCCACGCCCGCCTCTGCGCCGCGGCAGCCACATGAAAACAAGCGGCCGCTTGACTCGATCCTCTGGCTGTTCTGGAAGGTGTGCGATGAAAAAAAGAGGCGTTTAAGTTGTCGATACGCAGCGGATCTGATTATAAAAGGGTTGCCATGACATTTCACGGAGCAGATGCAATTATCAGCCTCCTGTTTTATTCAGCGCAGCGTCTGAGCGGTTCTAACAGACTCTCCAACCCGAGGTGCGAAAGCGAACCCACGTTGGATCGCCGGCGAGAGAAGAAGCCAGGACCGGGGGGGCCAGGGGGGGCCCAAAGGATGACTCCTCCCCACCTCGTGAACCTCCTCCTGCTCTCCTCCGAAGTCTTCTTCCGGAGGCCTCTGGCGTCGGTGGCCTCGGAGCACAGCGGCCACGGCGGCAAGCAGAACGGACGCGCTAACACATTAGCAACATTAAACAAGCGTCCAGATTGGAGCATGAAGGAGGTCCTCCAGGTCAGCGCTGCAGCAACTGTTTCACACTGGAACGTATTTCCATCACTCACACACACACACACACACACACACGCACACGCACACGCACACGCACACGCACACACACACACACACGGACAAATGCTCCTATTTATTTGATTTTCTATTTGATCTTTTATGACTTGTAACCGAACCTGGGTTCTCATTTCCTACCACATACTGTAAGGTGTGCTGGTGTGACAACAAAGTTCCTTGAGTCCTTGAATCCAGCCCTATCATCAGCCCACACCACTCAGCCTATTCTGGATCCCCCTGGAAGAGCTCCGGCATGGAGGCGGGAGTGACATGGTGATGTTTGGGGTGAAGGAGTGAATGCAGCTCCTCACCCCTGAGGAGTGACTGGTCAACCAGGCTCACAGCACCGAACTGCTGCTGTTGCATCACAACTAAAGATTCAGTTTAAGGTGCAGAGTGCACCTTCTCCTCCGACTGCGGGCTGATGACGTCTCTAATTCATTCATTCATTCATTCATTCATTCATCCATCCATCACTGCTTATCATGCATTCATATCGAGATGCACAACCATCCAGCCTCTCGTTCACCTGTCAAATAAAGACATGCAAACATTCACTCTCTCATTTACACATCAGAGAGTCAAACACCCGTTCACGTCATTCATATGTGCTTCTTGCTAGGTTCCTGAGGTCCCCCTGTCCATGTTGGATCTTCACTCCCGTCTTTGAACTGCCGAAAGAGACCTGACATCGGCTTCCAGAAGTTTGCACGAATGAATTAAAAATGATTAGTTATTTTGTATCAATTTGCCGGCTATTTGCTAATTTGCCGCATCCTCATCAGTCATTTCCTGCTAATCCTTTTAGTGAGCAGGTTCGGCCGAGGACACGATTCAACCTCGCTGTAGAGATGGAGGTGGGAATCCCGCACGGGACGGGGCTTTGGAGGTATCGCTGTGCCTCCCATCCGTCGGCCACCATCCTCCGCCAACCTCACGTGACGGCCACGGCCTCCGGCTTACATGTTCTCGGCTGTCCCCTCCGACACCCAAGGGCGGCGGCCTGCTGCGGCGTGCAAGCCGCCCGTGGCAGGTCCTCCTGCTCTGGGCCTCCTGCTGCCCGGGAACCCTCTCCGCCCCCGCAGGAGCGCCGCGTTCGAGCTCCGTGCCTTGCGAAAGCCCTGCTACGCCGGGAGACGCCGCCTGCCACGACAGGTGGCAGCCGGGGACGCGGCAGGCCCTCCGGCGAACCCGTCGGCCGCCAGCCTGCGCGGCGAGATGTAACGGGACTTCCTGGCACGATTGCATAACGCCGTCTTCGTCGCACCCCTCAGCGGAGGTGTTCCGATTCGCCGTGTTCTCCTGCACCGCTCCGCGGAGGTGTGACCTAAGCGCGCGGATCTGTTTTGCGAACAACTTGTATGAATTTGTTTGTTTTCCGTCCTGAGCGCTGGAGGAGCGCATCTCCAGTCATACCCATATGGCCATGTTCTAATCCCTACAAGCTCCGGGCTACTTGCGGAAGAGAAAAAAAAACAACAAAAACAAATGAAACTTCACTTTTTTTTGTGGCTTCCCATCAGAGCTCACTCACTCTGCTTCCATCCGCTTGAAATGAGAAGTTATTGCTTACCGCCAGCGCCTCCAGAACTCATTAGCCGTCCATGAATTTGACAAAGAGCATATTAGATTTATTATATCCTTCCTGTCATGGCGGCTTTCTCGCACTTCCACCGTGTGCTAATCAGACCCGCCACGCTGTCTGAATGCGCGATGAAACAACGTCGGCTGTTATCGCCGGCAGACCGAGACCCAGGTACCGACTTCCACGTCCCCGCGATAGTTTTCATCAAATAGTACAAATGTAGCGCGTAAAAAAAAAAAGGGAAAAAAGAAGCTCATTACTCAAAGATGTAACCAACCGGCGCTCGTCTCCTATTTCAACCGTTTGGCCGCCATGATCGTTCTCCATCACCATGGCAACGCGTTCTGTTGTCAGGTGTGTGTGTTTTGACATACAAGAAAAAAATCAACAAAAAAATAAAACCACCACCGCTGAAGAATCTCTTAAATAGCCGACGGTTTCCCCGGTAACACCAGGTGATTCTCCAAGACCCCCCCCTCCACCTCCAACTCATCTATATTCACACACACGCTTTCCTTCGGTGGAGACACGAGAGCCTGATAAGTGAAAAGCTAATTTTAAACTCGTCAGAGCGCTTGTCAAACTAACGACCAGAATGAAGGTTTCTCAGAGAGTGTGTGGCGTCCGGGATGTTGTCCAATCAGGGCCGGTTAGGCGCCGAAACGCCGCCGCGGAATCCAGGATTTGGACATTGACGTGACGGCGAGGGTCCCAGAGCGAGGGGCCCGCCGATCCACCGGGACGAGCTGAAAAACAGGCCGTTCCACCGACGAGACGGGGCTCGTCGGGCTTCGGACGATTAGATCTGTAATTTCGCCGCTCAAATTGCTTCGCCGTGTTCACCCGGGGTGTCGTCGTCGGGGGCAACAAGAGGCTGTAAGTCCCTTCGGCGAGAAATTGGGCGGCTGGAGCAACTTCTTCTGGAAAGACGGGCGAAAACACAGACCGCGTGTGTGCGATTGGACTTGTTGCTGATTCATTCCAGCTGGTGGCTGTGGAGCAGCGTTTGAAAAAGTGTCACTGGCCTCTTCATCGCCATGACAACCGTGGTTTTTTTCTCTTCCCCTCGACCTGCCCTGCCCCCGCCCCGGTATTAATTTGACTCGAGGAGATGCACCATGTATTTGCTCCGGATGGCTCATCTCAAAGCGGACTCGGAGCGGTTCTTCTGCTCCCGCTCATGCATCCGGAGACCTTCTAGCTTCGTCTGGAGATGCAGAGCCAGCGTGGCGTCGGGGACGGGGTCATCACGAGCCCGTCCAAGCTGGAACAATAGCTAATCAGTCATTTTATCAGCAGATGCTGCGAATAATTAATCCAATCAGAGGTGAAAGTCTACGCCCTTTACAGCATCTCACATCGAAATGAAAAATAAGATCTTCTGCCGCTCCTTGTCATGGATAAATGTCCTCAAGTGCTCCGGCGGAGGAGTAATCTGATGAAGAGGCTGCTGGTCTCAGTTCAAAATGGATGGAATAATGGAGGCGGATCCTCATGTGGGGAACGTGCTCCTCCAGGAGGTGACCAGTGGGTATGGAGCAGGTCTGGACGACGCTCTTCCAGATGATCCACAGGAACCCAACATCCCCTCGGGAGCGAGCTGTGAGAAAAACACTGCCTTTTACCGCACACATGGACGTATTCCAGCTCAGTGAAGGTGGCCTTCTGCCTCTACCCCGAGTACAGGCACAAATGAGCTATTACTGCTAATACCAGTAGCGCCCAGAAACTACATGCTAATAACTAGCAAGATAGGTTTATTAGCTTTAATACTCATAGGAGAAGTAACGACGGTGGACACCTGACGAGGTGCTGCAGTTGCTCGAGCCACGACAGAAGATATAAAGTTACTGTCGCTACGCCAACATCACCAGGGACTAGCCTAGCGCAAGCAATCAGCAACAGCAGCTAAGAAATGACAACCTTGCAGAAATCTCTGACCCATCCCACCGCGAGGTGGGTGGCCTTCTGCCTCGACCAGGGCACAAAGATGGAGAGAGAAAACAAGAGTGTGATAGAGACAGAGGGGGGATGAAGGCTTGGAGGCACAAACTAATGGTAACAGTAGCGCTAATAGTTACGTGCTAATAGATGTCGTGATCTGTTAGTTTTAATATTCATAGCAGAAATTACAATGGCGGACATGAAGTGAAAGTGGTTGTTGATCCACGGGAGATTATGTCTCTCGTCCACGTAAAACCTCACGGTTTCCTGCGATCGGAAAGCACGTAAAACCTCGCGGTCTCCTGCGATCGGAAAGCACGCCGTTCGGACCAGAGAACGTCTGTTACGTTGTTAAATCACAATACATGAAAAGAGATGGCTGCCTGGGAGGTGTTCTTCTGGCACAGAGAGGTCCGAACACTTGCAGCAACTTGAGACGAGTAGAAGTTCCTTGACGCCCATACGAGAGGCGAAGCACATGTTTCCTCTATAAAATGCTATCTCCCTCTCAGTGTTTTCACCAAAAGCAGCCGCCAAGGTGAATGCAACACAAAAGGAGGTGTGCCGTACGTCGCCATTGCCGCCTCAGTTTTTCGGGCGAATCCAGCCCATCTGTTTAAATAGTCTGCAATTACCAGCACTTAAACAGCTAAACTCGTTAGCGTGATAAGCCGGTGTTTACCATAAGCCATATTTTGTACACAAGATAACCACCCTCATTTGCATATGCTAATGCCTGCTAATTAGCTATGCTCCGCCGGGTAATCCCTATTCAGTCCCAACCTGCAGGCATTTGATTCCCCGTTTTTTATTTTTGAGGAAGATTAAAAAAAAAAACACCGGAAATAATGAATTAATTCAATCAATCATGTAAAGGCTAATATATGCACTACAAATGGCACGGGGACGGCTTTTAATGTCAGAAATCGGGAGGCAAAGATCCGAGGGGTTCTCGGCGGCATCGCAGACGTGCCCAGCCACCCCCTCACCCCCGCCGCCGAAGTCAATTCTCCCACAACTGATAATTGTACGCAAAAAACCTTGTTCGCCCGATTCACCCCCGAGCCCACGTCGGCTCGTCGACGGCCCGGCGACAAAGAGGCAAAATTAGTTTCTGCGCGCTTCCGGAATTAAGGTAAACTTCGTTTGCCCTCCTGGGCGGACTCGGCTCGGGAGTGGTGACGCGTGAGAGGGAGAGGCGCTGATCTAATTTGGGTTTAATGTGTGTTTGCTCTCCTAATTTCCCCTCTTCTCATTCAAAGACGTGATAAACTCGGAGGCCGTCGGCTGCGAGGCAACCAGACGGCACCTCCGCTCGTCTCTCTTATCCCATTACCTTCGACTGCGCGGGGATATGATGACGCCCGGCAACGCATCCGTTCCCATCAAAGCTGAGGCCAGACAGAGGGCAGGGAATATTTTACCCTCGCAAACAAATGCCAAGACCATTAGGGATATTGGAGATATGCCAGCTGTGCGTGTGTGTGTTTGCACGGCAAAGATGGCGGCGGGAGTGGCCGTCGCCCGCTGAGAAGCTGTCAGTGTGTGATTTATGGCGGAGATTATCCGCTGCATGCATATTGGAAATGCAAATAATTTTTCTTGTCTGTTTAGCGCTCGGCGCCGGTGTCGCGTTTTTCAAATTAAGAAGAAAACAGAAAAAATGCAGAGGGATGATAGCGAGCAGGTGAACCCTAGCAGGGTTCTCCTGACACGCTGCAAAATTTACAGGATTGATTCCATCTGCGGCGGCGCCGGTGTCATGTTCGTTCTCGTAGATACGATGCGTTTGCTGGCGTGAAGGGATGTCAACACGAGGAAGTCCTCGGTACGTTTGGAAACGTCGAGAAAACAAGGTTGTAACATCATCCCAGAACCCGTCGCCTCAGACACTCCTCTGTGAACCACGGCGATCAGACTGGAGGAAAGTCTGGACGGCACATAACTCTGACTCAGAGGTGCATCTGTCACCACCTCACAACCTCACATGTGGTGCCCCAGCTCCATGTCTATTCTTATCCCTGCAATAATAATACAACCGCCTCATTGCTTTTACATGCAAATTTAGTGCTAACAGTGCTAACCTCTGCCTTCATCAAAATTGTCCTTCTTACTTGTTAGATATTTATATTTGCTCTTGTTTTTGTCTCTTTGCTCTTCTATTTATTGGATTTTCATGGCTTGAAACACCACCCGAGTATTGATTTTGTACCACAAACTGTAAGGTGTGCTGCTATGACAGAAAAGTTCCTTGAATCCTTCAATCCTTACTTGAGTCCTCGGTGTCGCTCCATTGCATCCTGTTTATCGTTGTCATTGTTGTTGTCACTCTGTTTCTATTCTTGCCCTTGTTGTTGTCCTTTTTGGTTGTCTATTCTCACCCTTGCTATTTTTCTTTTTTTTGTTATTTATTATATTTTTTTATTTTTACTTTTATTTTTCATTCCGTTGTCTATTTTTCTGCCTCTTTGTTTTATTTATTTTTTTATAGAGATCTTTTGACTATCTTTTAATTATCTCTCTTATTTATATTTATACTCACTAATATTCATTGATATCATTGCACCGCTGTGACCAAAGAGTTTCCCCGATGGGGATCAATAAAGTCTTCTCTTACCTTAATATAAAGGCGCCAGATCACTGGTGACACCTTCAGGTCTGGACCACACTCTTAAGGGTGATCCTCAGAAGCCCAGCGTTCCCCCCAGGAGCAGACGGTCGTGAGGAAACAACTGCCTTTTACAGATCCCAGCTTAACATGGGCGGCCTTCTGCCTTGACCTGTCTGCGTAGAAAGAAGGTATGAGGGTTAGGAGATGCTAATGAGCCTTCACTGCTAATACCAGCGTTGCTAATAGTTACATGCTACGTAGGTGTAAATAAAGACAAATGATGGATACAGTAGATCGATCCACGCCCCCTAGGAACCTGTGGCATGAGAGGGCCCGAGGACTCTGGAGAAGATACGAGGTAACTATCACGCACTGATGAAGGTATGTGACTGCAGAGCCGAGGAATAAGGGGAAGCCCACGGCAACATAACCGTGAGGGGAACACCTGATGATGAATGTTCTCCAAAATGAACAAAGGACCGCCGGTCAAGTGGAAGCACCGGAGGGGTTCTCTGGAGGCGGAACCGAGAGACCTTCTGTCAAACACCGCAGGGCTTCTTTCCACTTCCTGTTAAGGAGATTTAGACCAAGATCAAGGAGAAGGGCGTTCAGAGTGTTCTTGCAAAGGACGGCGGCGTGAAAGCCGGGGGCAGGGGGGTTTTCTCATGCAAGATGTCCAAAGATACATCCGCTATTATCTCCAGTATCTGCTGGAAGGGTGGGGGGGGGTCGTTACCGCGAGAGGGGAGGACGGCGGAGCACTTTAAATTGGCCGACATCTCCGCTCGCCCACCAATCAGGAGGTGTGAAAGGGATGTCAGCTCCTCTGCTCTTTCCACTTCCTGCAAGGCAAAGCTCTTTGACACTCCGTTTCACTCTGAGGGTGATGATCTGAGGTGATTCAAGATCTCATTCCTACCTCAGAGACCCTCAGAGAACCCTGTACCTAAACACCAATGCACCTAGTCAGACCTCCACACGCCCAGGATGCAGTTCTACTTCTGAGTGTTCGGATAGCGAGGTCCTCCACAGTGGAACCATCTTGCTATCTCCATCCAGGAGGGGAGCCCCCTTCTCTTTCTTTAAGAATAGGCTTAGAAGCGTTCTGTTTGAGAAAGCTTATAGTTAGCGCTTGGCTGGCCCCCAGTTCTTCTGCCGTAGGCTTACCCTCTTGAGGGATGCACCCATCTCCTTCCTCTCACTCTTCCTCTCCTGTCCGCACCAGTCTTTGCATGAAAGTAACCTCGTATCCTCTGTCACAGGTTCCCGGGGGGCGTGGCTTGATCTACAGCGGCGTCTCAATAGGCGTCCAACATTGTTGTTTCATGAAGATCAAACCTATTTTGTATCGTGTCAGCTATTAGCATGCAACTGTTAGGCGCTAACGTTATTAGCAGTTATACATCAGTGATGCCGCCCACACAGAGCGGTGATCTGTCCAAGGTTCCTGTCCAGAAAAAGGCAGCGTTTCATGTCTGTGTCCAAGTTCTCGCTCCTGGGAGGACGTTGGGTATCTGTAGATCATCTTGAAACGCGTGGAGAAGGTGTAAAACGTGATGCATCCACGTGGGATTTTGCAGAGATGTGAAGAGGTGCCGCTAATAAATGATGGCGTGAAGAAATGAATCTCTGCTCTCCAGCCGGAGATACTGGTAAAGGATGGCAGATGAAAACAACAGATACCTGCGGTGATGAAGGGACCGCGCTCGTCCTTCAATTCATCTGAGAAGAAAGCCTCACCGGATCCCGAGGAACAACAACGCGCCGCCATTTATTCCGACCGCGTTGTCTTCCTGTGATTTCTCCTGCAGTGACGGTGACAACTGACCCTCAGCCTGATGGACCGACTCATGAAACGGCGGCGGCGCTTGAACACGGCTTAAAGGCACTCAGCTTCTGAACAACCAGCTTTTCGCTCACTTCCCGAGATACGACCGTTTCGTCAACGGCAAATCTATTGTTACAACAGAACCGGCGGCATTTCGTTCACATGCAGCAGAACTGATTAAGCGAAACGGACTTCTTTGCGAGAAGCTGTGTGCATTTGCAGCTGCCAGATGGTCATTAGATCGGAATTCACCGGCAAAATAGGAATCGGTTTGGCCTCCTGATATTATTATAATACCATAGGCCGCCGTTTGCATTGCATTCATTCATCCGTCCATTCAATCATTCATCATCTGCACCACTGATCAGGTTTCCTGCAGGTCCAGCAGATGTCGCCGGGCAGGGGGAGGTTCGTCCCGGACCTGTGGATCACAGGACCACATAAAGAGACGTGAAACCATTCACTAACTCATTTACGTGTCTGGAAAACGTAGGCTCTTCAATGATCCTCCTGCGTGGACTGTAGGAGGAAGCCGGAGTACCCTGAGGAACCCCATCCAGACAAGGGGAGAACATGGAGACTCCACACCCCCTATCCAACCGGGGACCTCCTGTCTGCGAGGCAGAAGCACCAACCACTGCACCGCTGTGCCGCCTGTTTGTTCTTTCATTCATCTCCATTTTTGTCAGCATAATGGAAGAAGTATATTTTAATGTACTCCTCCTGAGTCACTTGGATGCTTGTTTGTGTTCACTCATCCATCATTTTTATTAACACTTTTCCGCTCTGCTTCTATATTTGCTGTCTGAAAAAAATATAAATATCCCCCCCAAAAAAGGGGAAGAAAGACTTTCTGCAGCGGAGATGCTATTAGAAGAATTAGATACTAAAACAAAAAACCCGGGGCTTTTTTTCATGCACTGGACGACAATGTGAAAATGCCACATCCCCGCCGCCTCATTCTTCCCGTGCGATGACAGCTCTTCGCCGCCGTTTATCAGCGCAGGGTCGGATGGCTTGGCGGCCCCCGCGTCAGGGGAGCGCCCTTCCTCCGAGGCCACGGCTCTGTGAATGACTGCCGACAAAGAGAAACCCAGGGGCCGACTTCCTGCTCTTTGCGGCGCTCGCCGTATTGTCTGGGACAATAGGGCCGATGCAGAGATACGCATACTTGCTGAGTGTGTGCAGGAAATGCGGAACGGTGGTCGGACACGGGGAGAATGAATGGCCGGAGTCACCCTACGGACCTCTTACAGAACAGATACAATCATTTCATCATGTCACAGCCGGCGCACACCTTGTACGACGCTGCCGGGAGCCGGGCGCCGCCAAAAAGACCATTTTGTCCGCAAGATCCTCATTTGATGACACAGAAAATCCATAACAATAATTCTGCTCTCTTTGGGGGATAGACTTTTACAATAATTGCAAGCAAGTGTCTCACAATTATTATTTTTTTTTTGGAGAGGGGAGTAATTACAGCCCGCGTGTTTCACTCCCGTCTTTGTAAGAGAACACAGCTGGTGGGATTTGTCGGTTCGGGGAATGCGGTGCTGCTCTTCAAATTGGCTTCCCTCCGGCTCACAGCTGAGGGGAGCGACAATGGTTTCACTTTACGGCAAAAAGACTGACTCGGGTGTTATTCGAAGAAAGAAAAAACACTGTTGAGGAAGTGAGGGGATAATTGGCATCTTGTGGATCCGGAAGAAAAGACCGCGTGTGTCATTGATGTTGCAATTAAGTCATTTCCTAAGTAGAAAATGCAAATTCCATTCATTAGATCGACAACCTTCTGGAATAGTCCAAAGTTGCGGTGCCACCTCGGTGAAAGAGGCTCCAGGCCTCTTTTACACCACAACAAGTCTTGGGTTGAAACACAAAACAGTAGTTGCATCAGGCCGTCCGTCTGCACCAGGGTGGCGTTTGGGGTGCCTGAAAAGGCAGTGAGATTTGGAAAAACCTCCACGGCAATGGCAAAGACACAGCACTTTGAAAACAGGCATGCTAACTCAGGTTGAAGGCGGGTCGACCACAACAGCAATGGTCGGTGTGTCCGGGAGCACTTGACTCACATGACTCCCAGTCTACATCTTCTTGGAATCGGCCTACCTTGTAGTTCGAGGTCACTCCAAGCAGCAACTGCTCCTCATCGTTGGTTCACGCAAAAACTCGACCGCCCGCCTTTGCTGGTGTTTCCACTCGCAGTATTTCCCATGTTTGTTCTCATGTCAAGAGAGGAAGGGCCTCCAAGCATGGCAGTGTTCAGGTTCATCACAAAGTCACACCGCCAACTACAGGCCTGGCATTTGTACTGCAGCCGGCTGGTGTCATGAAGTGAATAAGTCCAAATCTGAGGCTGAGCAAAGAGGCAATTTAACCCCCCTCCCCAGGGAATCGGGAGCTAAATATCAGAGAAGTTCATGGGACCCAACAGGTTTCACGCCTTTGTTTAGCTTTTTCACATTCCAGTCCAGGTCATCCCACAAATGTTGCTCTTTTGTCCCCAACAAACGACACCCCATGAGCGTAACAGCCCCGTTAGAGCGAGCTCCTGCCCATCAACTCTTACATTTACATAACCTGGACCCACCCACAACCCTGGCAGTTCTATTCAGACACTCCGCACAGGTCAGTGGAAGTGAAGAAGCCTCTTGGATGAGGACCTGAAACGTCTCCAAGAGAAGAAATTCAAGTCTGGTTGTCACGACAAGAAGATTATAACAAGAAATTCACCGTGACCTGGGCGACTGAGAACCTCCACAGACATCGGAGAAGCAGTCTTTGGAGCAACTTCACCGACGTCGGAAGGAAAGGGAAGAAAAAGAAGGTGGACTTTGCAAAGGGCTCAAAAGCCTCACCTTCAACATTGACATAAAATTAATTAGATTGAAACAAAATAAATGCCTCTTGGGAGAAATTCTGATGCTTAGCAGTTTACCGACAAAAAGCAAGACATTGTATTTGTATATATATGTAAATATCTGGAGCCGTCAGCGAGACTGAATCCTTGAATCAACCATGACCCAATGTGCTGCTTGGTTTTTCTGAAGACAACAAAGATGGAGAACCGACAGTATCATCGGGGGGAAAGGAGTTCCTGCTTCTTCCAAGTATCAGCGTGTGACAAAGACAAGAATTCACCAGAGCCGGAACTAGAACAGGTAATTGTTAGGCGAATGTCTATGAAAACAAAAGCGGTCCGTTAGTCCACCTGGGCTGAGCCCCCTTCATAGGTCACCAGGGGCCTGGTTTGGCTTGCCGACCTCTCCAGGTGACTTGCGGGGTGCAGAAAGATCTTGAGATGGATCTCTGCAGGTACGCAGGTGAAAGGCGGTGTTGGAGAACCCCCTCCTTTGTTCAGAGAAGGCTTCCAGTTTGACAAAGATGGCTCCTTTGACTCCTCTCTGGGACCATCTGTCTCCTCTGGCCAATTTTGCTTTCCTCCAATGAGCGGCCAAACCCCGGCAGTTAGACGCCGGAAACTCCCCGCTGTCTGTTGGAAGTGAAAAAGCCTCTGGGATGAAGAGAAGGAATGTCTTCAAGGAGAGAAGCTCCGGTCCGGCATTCACTGTCAGCTCCGGCAAGGACTCCTTGGAGAAAGTGCTCTCTCCTCTAACAGAGCAGTCACATTCTTATCAGACAAAAGTTGTGTTTGATTGATGTCAGGATTTATCTCCCAGGCTTTCAGAAAACATCGAGTTGAGCCACTCTAAACCCATGAAATGACATTGTGGCAGAAAGTACTTTGAGTACAGTCACATTAGTTTACCACACCTTTTTAGATGCGGATTCTGAGCAAGGAACAAGTATCTCTGAAACTAGAAAAGAAGAGCTACTTGTCTTTCAGAGGGATCTGCTGCCAAGCTGCTTTAATATTTACCTGCAGCAGAACTGGCAAATGAGCCTGAGAGATGTTTACCCACAAGCCAAAAATATGCCTGTTTGCACACGCATGATGCCCAGCTTCTGAACTCTGCCGGTCTCCAGCGATGTTCCACTCATCGGTGGCCTGAAGGCCTCATCCATCACCGTCACGCAGTGTTGTCCAAGCATCCACCTCCAACCCTGCACGGAACTCAGCCAGCCAACTTTGCTGCATTATTTACAACACGAACCACTTTATCACATTACCACGGCAGATTCCTCATTCATTCACTCATTCACTCACTCAATCACTGGTTCATTCAGAAGTGGCTCACAGATGTTCATGTGTGAACAACTTCTGGTGCTTCATTCAATACATACTGGATTCATGAACGTTTCCAGCAATAGTGTCACTGCTGCTTCCCCTGATCATTCATTCATTCATTCATTCATTCATTCATTCATTCATTCATTCATTCATTCATTCATTCATGCATCCAGAATTGGCTTATCCTATAAATCCTGGATTCATGGAATGAGTGTTATAGCTGGTTTCTCTGATCATTCATTAATTTTTCCTCTTTCATCCATCCATCCCTCCATCCATCCCTCCATCCATCCCTCCATCCATCCCTCCATCCATCCATCCATCCATCCATCCATCCATCCATCCATCCATCCATCCATCCATCCATCCATCCATCCCTCCATCCATCCATCCCCCCTCCCCCCAACATCCACCCATCCATCCATCCATCCACCCACCCCTCCCCCCATCACCCCCCCCACCCCC
>CAAKHD010010466.1:2500-12637 GCA_901007705.1 Fistularia tabacaria
ACGGTAGCCGGAGGCCACGTTAGATTCTCCGCCGAAGGCTTCTGGTTCTCGGGTCATCACCTGCGGTAAAGTGGAAATGTAAGGCTCGAGGCGTGAAGCGTGGGTAGCCGGCGGGCACAGGCCTGCAGGGCGCTGAGCGCCGTTCCTCTGCATGGGGCTTGCAGAGGAACGGCCACTTCTGGGATTCATCAGGCAAAATCTGACAGGAATATGGGGAAACAAATGTGCTCTTGTGCTCTTGCTCAAATGTGAAGAAGATCTTCAGCACCAAGCTCGCAGTGCGGAGGTTGGGTCGGCCCCACGGTCGCACCCTTTGGGGTACGAATGCGAGTGGAATGGAAAAGGGGGCTCCGCTCTCTGAGAGGTGTCTCAGACGCCAGTGGATCACAAACACTTATTTACAAATGTAGCCTGAGCAAATGCAATGCAGCCTCGGGGCGGCGCAGGCCGGAGTCTGTCTGAGCCGCTCGCGTCAGGAAGGACATCCGCTGCAAAAACTTGTGCCAAAAACAAATATGCAAATGGAACCTCAGACTCTCATACCGGATCGGCGGAGGCCCGAGTTTTAAGATAAGATGATACGTTATCGATCCTCAAATCAATCATCTTTTTTTTTTTTTTCTAATGTTGCAGCTGCAACATTAGAAAAAAAAATGGCATTGAAAAGCATATTTTGATAAGTATCTGAGGTAGGATTCAAGGATTCAAGGTGTAAAGGAACTTTTATTGTCCGACCAGCACACCTTACAGTTTGTGGTACTAAATGAGTACCCAGGACCGGTTTCAAGACGTAAAAATCCAATAAATAGAAGAGCAAATGTAAACATCTAACCTGAAAGTTGTTCGAAATGTCATGTGATAAAACAACTTCTGTTCTCTATAAATGATCAATGATCTTTATTTTAGGAGCACTCTCGGTGTGCAGATTTTTCGTTTCAAGCCGGTAACCTACAGGGTACCGGTGGAAATTGGGCTTCTGTGGGTGGAAGACGGACAGGAGGAAGGCGTGTTCGGAAGCAGGGACAGAAGAGGAAAGGCCAGAGGAGGTCGGGGACTGAGAGAAGGGACTCTGAATGTTGGGACGATGACAGGAAAAGGTAGAGAGTTGGTTGACGTGATGCAGAGAAGGAAGGTTGAGATACTGTGTGTCCAGGAGACCAGGTGGAAAGGTAGTAAGACTAGAAGCCTGGGAGCAGGTTTGAAGGGAGTACAGAGTACAGGGAGATGCAGCGCAAGGTAAAGATAGAGGTGGCAAAGGCAAAACAAAGGGCATACGATGACTTGTATGCTCGGTTGGACAGTAAGCAGGGAGAAAATGATTTATTCAGGTTGGCAAAATAGAGCGATAGAGACGGAAAGGATGGACAGCAGGTCCGTGTGATTAAGGATAGAGAGGGAAATGTATTGACAGATGCTAGAAGAGTGATGGGAAGATGGAAAGAGTACTTTGAAGAGCTGATGAATGAGGAAAATGAAAGAGAGGGAAGGGAAGAAGAGGTGACTATTGTAGACCACAGAGTAGCAGAGATGAGTAAAAGTGAAGTGAGGAGGGCATTGAAGACGATGAAGAGTGGAAAGGCAGTTGGTCCAGATGATATACCTGTGGAGGTATGGAAGTGTCTAGGAGAGGCAGCGGTAGAGTTTCTGGTTACATTATTTCACAGGATCTCAGAGAGTGAGAAGATGCCTGAGGAATGGAGAAGAATAAGGGGGATGTGCAGAGTTGCGGAACATAGAGGGATAGAGTTGACGAGTCATTCAAAGAAGTGATGGGAAAGAGTGGTGGAAACTAGACTGACAGCAGAAGAGGATATGAAGTTAGCTGGTGTGAGAGAGGAGGATCCAGAGAATAGACTTAGATGGAGAAGGTGGATTGGCTGTGGAGACCCTGAAGTTAAAAGCCCAGAGGAGAAGAAGAAGAAGAAGAAGAAGCAGAAGAATGTTAACAAGTGTAAAACGCGAACATCCACTTTAGGCATCATCGGCGTCGACGTGGATGAAACATTTTAATCTCGGAGCTTTTCTTAAAACACAAGCTGTTCTCGTGTCAAATGAGGGCTTACGTTAAGTTGTAGGCGGCTTTTGGAATTTCTGTCCCGATCCAGGAAAAGATCCCCGTCCCGGCTCCGCGCCGCATTAAACACTGCCTTATTCGGTCAAACGTTTGTTCAGGGAGAAAACTGGAAGGTGGAAAACTTTTTTTTTTTTTTTGTCAAAATAGCAAATGTCTCATAGCTTAGCATAGGCAACAGTCCTCACAATACGGCAACTGCGCCTGAGAATTGCACGCCATGCTTTCCCCTCATTTCTAAGTCGTAATCTACACGAATAAAACGTCCGCATCTGATCGTGAGGAAGGGAGGACAACGCAAATGACGCAGGGAACTCAAAACAAACATGTGCACAAAAGATGACAGGGGATTATCGGCAGGAAACACTTAATCCCGCGAGGAATTCCAGTATGACCTTATTGTGTCCGAGAAACACTCTGGAACGGGACCAAGCTGCCCAAATGTGCTGCCGAGTGCTTCTATCTCGCTGAAACCAGTCAACCCTCCCCGCAGAAGACTTCTTCCCCGGGTTCACGACGATTCTCCCGCTCAGCCGCCGGCCGAACCCATGTCACAAACCTCCATTCATTTTTCCTCAATTCTTGTTATTTTCTCTCCGAGTAAACGACAACCGGGACCCGCCGGCGGCTGTCGGACTTCCTGCCGTCCATCCGGCCCTTTGCCAAACCCTCGAAGTAAATCTGTTCCTTGAGAACCATCTGCTGATCAAACCTCCTTCATGAAATGCTAGTTTTTGTCTCCCTGTACAAGAAGCACTTTCTTTTCTCGGAGTAATTCAGTGACCTTTCACAGGAGGAAGCGCAGTGAGTTGCCAAGGTCCCTCGAGAATCTGGACTGTTCCACAGCAAGATAAGCAGGAGGGATGGTGTTGAGGAACGCTGGAAAATATGTGACAAACAGCAACACCTTTCCCGTTGGCTTCGGTTTCTGTTAAATTATACGGGCTTTCGTCATTCCAGCGCACAAAGGCAACAGATGTTTCGGCCCTTTGAACCAGCTCGGAGAGAAAAGTGCGCGGCGGTGTGATAAAACCGGCAATAACCTGGGAGAACATTCATCTTCAGCGCCGCAGCCGACTGAGACGCTCGCTGACCTTCTCCCGGTGCCGTCCGTTACTTTTCTTCCACTCGGCCAATCCGTCGAATCCTTCTGCAAAGGGGTCTCTCATCGTGACACCGAACTCTGTCACCTCTGGGTTTCCAGGTGAGCGCGACCCACATCGTTGAAGGAAACATCTGGAAGCAAACGCTGCACTCCGGCTCGGCCTTCCTCCAAGCGAACCCGCCGCATCAGCCTGAAGTGGAAAACAGAGACGGAGCAGAAAAGTGATGGACTCTGACTGGAATGACCTCCGTTTTCTGCGTATTAATTGGACACATGGCCAATGTTCCGAAAGCTGGAACATACAGAAAGTGGGTGAAGCAGAGCTTACAAACAAATGCCATTGTTTTTCGGCCGCGGACACGGGGCTGTTATGTCATCAAACCAGCCACATTAAAATGATTGGGACAACAGGGGGTTTTCTGCTGAGCTGCCGAGACGCTTTGATTCCAGGCCGATACGTTCCAGCCTCCAATCGCTGGCCCGCGCGACGCCCCCGAATAAATCCGGTCCGATCGACACCAATCAGCGGGAACGATGTTGGACGGCCTTCGAGCCGAGTTCTTCGGTGAATCTTCCCGGATCCCGGCAGCGGTGAGCGAGGACCGAGGGCGTGGACACCGCCTTTCCTTGAAGTCCTACGTCAATTCAACGCTGTTCAGTAAGACCTCCTCAGCAGGCTTTTCTCCCAAAGCCGGACCATTCAAAGGCTCACCGTGTCCCAACTCCTGAGAGTGGAGCTTCTCATCCAGCTTTACCCCATCGGACCTCGAGATGAAGAACTCGAGAGGACTGCGTATTCTCGTCTCCGCAGAAATGACCAAACGATGAAGCCTCGTGTTCTTACTTGGAGAATGCGCACCTTCTCGCGGCCCGGCGGTTCCACCTTCTCGCGGCCCGGCGGTTCGGAGCTCGGATCAGAATCCCCGCCGTGTTCAAGCCGCCCTAAAAAAACCCGCCGGGAAAGATTCACCGTACCGACGGGGAACCGCGAGGTTTCCCAGTGAAGCCGATGCTTCCTGAGACTCAACGCCGGCCTCGTCCACCTTCGACACGAATCGGAGGCTTTCAGAGCTTTGAGGCTCCGCCACCGGAGCTCCGGCTGGACGGAAACCCAGCGAAAAAAAAAGAGCTAAAGAGCGGAACTAAGACACAAACTCAACTCATTACACAAATAAATCCAGGAGGGATTATCAGAGTTACGCAGTGTTCCCCGAACGCTGGGTCCGTGCCCTCTGGGTCGTGGATGACTGACCCATCAAATACTTATGCAAGGATCCTACTTTGTCTTTCAAACACAGGCTTATCCCTCAAGCCCCCCCGATCCCCTTTACCCGATTTTCCCAGCAAAATTGATTGTTTATGGGAGTCACTGACAAATGGCAATCATACTTTTATCAGGCCTCTGAAAGGACGCTACTTCCATTCAACTGCACGAGTTCCATCAAAACAATTCACAAAAGGAGTCGCTCAAGAGAAATCGGATTGGGAGTCAGTGACATTTGGGAGGAGGTGGTGGGCTGAGGAGGGTCGTCCGAGGGGACGGCTCAGCGCCGGCAGCCCCTCAAGACGGCGCACAGTCCTCCTCGAACGACACGCTGCATGGCGGAGATCCACCCGCCCAAGGAAGCTCTCAGCCCTGATTCCAGCGGCCACGCGAGGCCTCCAGGAAGCGCACGGAGAGCTCCTCCCGAGCCGGCCGGCTGCTCGGCCGCCCGGGGTTTTTCCCCTCACTATTTCAGGGCCCATGGTCTTCCCGGCCTTCCCACCGGCGTGCTTTCTGTCAAGGTTGTCCAGCAACAGCTGCGGTTTGTTCATCCTCCCGATGAAGATTTAAGATCCGTCACCGCAGCCTCGACCGACGCGGCTCTCCTTCGGCCTGCTGGCTGCTCCGGCTCTCCGGAGCGCACGCGGAACCGCAGAACTTCAGTCACGTGATGACGTTGAAAGGTTAACGGCGTCATAAGTGGATACGTTTATTTTCCGGCCGTGCCGTGGACGCGCACGCGCACACACACACACACACACACACACACACACATACATGGACAAGCGGGCAGCGCACCTGTCCGGGGTCGCCGGAGGTCAAACATCTGCCCTTCCTGTGCCGGCGGCCGATGAAGCAGAAGTCCTGAGGCTGCGAGACACAGAGACGCTCGGCTGTCATTTCCTTTTCACACCAGAAAAAAGTGGCTTCTCTGTGGACCAAAACTGCGGAAATGATTCTTCAGTGAAGCACGACCTTTAGGGAACGTCGGAACGGTCGAAAGTTACAGCTTTTCTTCTCGGTGCTCAGTTCTGGTAAACCGTCCTGGTCTGGATCATCTTGAAGGAGTGGCTCTTTAAAGCTGGGATGCATGATATTGTGTTCAAATTGTGTTTCCTCTTATGGATTGTGGAGAAAAGAACAACCATGCAAAGCACAAACTCTTGGTCGACATGCCGGAGTCACCGACCACTTCTGAAGATGAAGCCGCGGACTCCATCGACTGGAGAGCGTGAAAGCCAATTCACCGTTATCATCATAATTCAACTGAGATGTTTGACTTCTCCATCCCCGGAGCTGAACACGTCCACATTCATCAACATCTGCCAGCCAACACCTTCGTGCTCCTAAAGAGGTCTTCCATCAGCAGCGTCCGCCTCTGCCTCACATTAGATCCCACGTCTGTCACAAACATTTGTACAACTCTGAAGTAACTGAATAGAAGCTGCTCCAGCTTCCAGCGTCCCGGCTAATGTGCTGCTGGCTAACATTATCTGTGGAGCATCAACCTGTCAAACTAAATGATTTCTGAAGCCCCTTCACACGAACGCTTCTTCCCCCAGAGCTTTCACACTCGTTCCTCGGAAGGAATAATTCTTGCGTGTCGCCATGCCTGTGACTGGATGAATCCGTTGCAACACATTCGTTTCACACTTCCTGCTAACAACGTGGCTAGCATTGAACGCCATGCTTGCTAGCGTGTACTGGGATAAAGCTTGCTAGCATTGAAGACGCCGCTTGCTAGCTTCGTAAACAAATTGGACAACCGAACCCCGCTTTTGACGGCTGCTCTCCTCAATAACCAACAGCAACAGCCTCTGACTCCGAACTCGTGCGTCGACTCCATTTTGAGCTCCTCAACCAGCATTTACGAAGCTGTGGAGCAGGGAAAGCACCAAGTTTCTCCAGTTGCCCCTCAGGGACAATTCAAGTTTTTCAGTGTCTGAGGGGACCTCCAGCTCGGGCGCCATTTTTCCGCTTGTGCTGGTCGTGATGTGGCTGAGGTGGGCGTGGCTTATGGGTCACGTCATGGGAAGAAAGAGGGGGAAATGGCGAGACTGTCAGCTTTTAATTGTACTTTGAAAAGACATTTTTTTATTTCCCAACCTTCTCCACGAGTCAGCTTAAAGTATCTGTTTTGAAAAAAGCTTCTCGTTAGCTAGCTAGCTAATAAGCTCAGGCCGATGCCAACCAGTTTAATTGGCTAGCTGAAGTCGGCGTGTGGAAGTATTTTGTTAAAATCTTGAAAGCAGTAGCCTTTGGTTCAAACCAGCATGACTGGAAAAGCAGAGATGGAAAATGATAAATTCCGAGTTCAACCGAAGCAGGGAAGCTTGATGGTTTTGATCAAACTGGTTGGTTGTGGTCGGAGGACTCGTGGCGTCCAGCAGGTTGGACTCTTGATGCGTCCAGGAGAATTCACAGTAACTGGGACAGATCGCAGACTCCCAAGGCCGCGTCCGGTGTTTTCTCCAATTCCGAACAAGTGCGAGACAGCAAAGGGAGTCCAGTGAATTTGCCCACGGGCCGCAATCCAGTGCCTCCAGGAAAGTGCGAGGCGAGTCCTTTCAACTCAAACACGAAATGTCATGAAATCCGAAGCCCCGCTCATTAACGGGGTTGAAATGGTCAAGTAGGTAAGACTAAATAGCCGGCGGTAAACAGTAACAGATGGCTGTACCACGGCAACTCCTATTATGGATCTGCTGGGTTCTGCTGATGTGCGAGCGCATCGATGCCGCCTCCTTCTTTGTTATCCCAACAATGGCGTCCCATTCAAACCCAGACACGACCTTCAGCCGTCCTCATTGCCGTCAACAAAGCCTCCTCCTCCTCCTCCTACCTGTCAATCGCCTGGTGTCCTACATTCCTGGCTGCTTCCATCAGTTTAACTGCTGATTAAATTGGTTCAGGGTTTCTGTCTTTGCCCTGTGGTTGTCAACGGCAACCACACACACACACACACATATTTGACTGTACTTGCTCTTAAATAGGTGGTTTTTGGAGGCAGCGGCGGTGAGGCCTCACCTTATCGATCCAAAGTGATTCTTTTCTTTCTCTTGGTCTTCTTGCTGCTTCATCTGTGAAAGCCAGGGAAGGCGAGAGGGAAAAACGCTGCCACTTGTTGAAGTCCTTTTCCCAGATTATACAGGAGACAAGCTGGGATCCACACTGGACGTAGATGAGGTGGAGATGAGGTCGAAGCTGTTTGCCTCCTTTGAAGGAAGCTCCTCCACATTACGCTGAAACAAGACTCTGCTGACACCTTGTAAATATTCACCGGCGGGTTCAAAACAAACTGGCTTGCCGGAAGAATGAACTACAAAAAGAAAATGAAAAAACACGGCCGACCGAGAAGAAACAAGGCAACAAAGAGCGATGCCCCCCCCCGCCCGTCCAAACTAGTCTTGATGTAAAAAACCTGTTTGTCTGCAGGTCACACCCTGAAAACTGCCAACTATGCAGCTCCAAGAGGCAAATATTTCAGAACGTTGGCGTTTGGAGAGCAGGGAAATCCAGGGCGGCTCAGAGATTCTTCCTCACAACATGTTGATGGACACGACCGTTGGTCGCACCCGTCGACGGGGTGCGAGTCGCATCATATTCTGTGCTCTCTCACTCCGGCTTTTCCTAAATACATTCGACCACTTTCACACACCTGGAAACCACCTCTGCATCGCAGAGTCTGCAGGTGTTCACGTCACCCTTTCCTCCTGCCCCGAGTAACGACATCACACTGCAGGACGGATGCCGTCCCTGGGTTAGCGGAGCGCACATTCTTGTGGTTTTGTTGCAGTGTGCAGCGACACACACACACACACACACACACACACACACACACACACACACACACACACAGGGCAGGGTAATTGGAGAAATAAAAGATGCGTTTGTCCGTCGGACTGGAACAGAGGAAGGCGAGTTCCCCTCCTTTCATCCGCACGAGTTCACGGTCGTGGAGGGAAAAGGCGAAACGTGTCCTTTGTGATTCTTGTTCCATGTTTGAGGGGACGGAGGAGCTGCCCGTCAGCCTCCCAGAAGCACCAACATCTCCTCCAGAAGAGGACGGGCACAACGCGCCGCCTTTGCCTTTCCTCCAGCGTGAGCAGCAACATCAGCGGCCTGTCGACATCTTCGACTGAAGTTCTGAACGCTTGATGACTGCCGTTACCGCGGCGACCCGCCTCCTTCCTCACCAACCGGCCGGACCGCGCTGAGCTTCTCTGAATGCCACGCCGTTCTGAGGTTGTCTTAGAGGTGTGACATCTGAATGGAGGCTCCAGGAGGGAAACGTCTGCCGCGCTTTGAGCCTCCCAAACACGTCGTGACATCACGAAGGAACGATTTCAGGGTCGTTTTCCATCGACGCCACGGACAAGAAGTGTCCTGTCTTGTTGTTTGGAGGAAAGGAGGCTGCGGCCAGGCGGTTCCTCCTCGTACGACCCGCGGATCGGTCCGTCTCTCCCGCCGGGCTCTCGCCGTCCGGTCCGTTGCCCCTCCGTCCGACCGAGCGGCCTCGTCCGCTCTGTTATCGCGGGAGTCCGAACGGTGGCACTTTGTCCTGGGTCCGCAGCGGCCCGGACCTGATGTCCTCTTAACACCAGCCGCGTTTGGGTCGAACGCGAGCGGCCGGCGATTTCCCTGTGGATCGTGCCGGGATCAGCCTGAACCGGCGACCCGTTACTGCCCGGCTCCACCTCCAGTCTGACATTGTCTCTTCTGCAAGCACCGGGGAGCCTCTCGGATTTGGAGCCGACACGTCCTCCACGGCAAGCTTTCGGGACGCACCGCCCTGAGGCCTCCTCAGATCCCACACACTTTGGGTCATGAATGGCTGAAGGCCTGTGAGTGTGGACGTTTGGGACGGACGGTTGGGACGGACGGTTGGGACGGACGGGTGACCAGGCTGCTGTTTCTTGACATTCTGCAACGTTGCTGGACATCAGCAGCACACAGACGAAGACCGGATCTCACGTAACGTCATGGCTGTGGGCTTTGAAAGTGACAGATATCGTCTTCAACTCAACGTCGTTTCTTCAATCTGCTTGTCGGCCGATGTTCGCTATTTCCCAGAGCGAGATGTTTGAGGTGCCTCCGGTGATTTTAGATATTGATGTGGGTATTTTTTCACCCCTGTCGTCGTCACTGACTTTTCTCCTCCTTGTTGTCAGTCCATCCTCATCCTGCGCACTTATTTTATTATTTCTATCATTATCATGATGATCTTTTGTTGTCCTTGTTGTCATTCTGTCATCTAAGTTCCTCCTGGTCGTTGTCACTCTGTTATCTGTTCTTGTCCTTGCCGTTGTCTTTGTCCTTTTAATCACCTCTGCTATTTATATTTGCCCTCATATTCATTGATAATGTTCTCGTGGTGACAATCACATTTCACCCGCGGGGATCAATAAAGAACCGTCTCATCTTATCTTGTTCGGCTTTGGTTGGGCTTCTCCTGCCTGCTGCACCGCATGGAGGCTGGATTGGAAGAAACACAGTCCATGAAGCCTGACCTTCAGCGGGCCGAGGGTTTGTTCTCATCATCCTGTCCACTGATGTGAAGGGAGGAGGAGCGGCGGCAGGTCGGCAGATAATCAACATAATGACTTTCCATCAGGCGGCTGACCTAAAGACCCATATATCCTGTGTGTGTGTGTGTGTGTGTGTGTGTGTGTGTGTGTGTGTGTGTGAGTGTGTGTG
>CAAKHD010010468.1:0-11745 GCA_901007705.1 Fistularia tabacaria
GCAACAACAGTGACGTCAGTAGAACCACCGGAGGCAGTTGGTGTAGCGTCAGGTGTTGCTGAGCTAGCATCGGTTGTGAAGGCAACAACGTTGTTGTTGGTGGAAGCGCCATAGATAGTTGTTGTAGCGTCAGGTGTAGCTAAGTTAGTATCGCTGGTCTGGGTTACAGCGTTGACATCAGTGGAACCACCAGAGACAGTTGGTGTGGCGTCGGGTGTAGTTGAGCTAGCATCGGTTGTGAAGGAAACAACGTTGTTGTCTGTGGAACCGCCAGAGACAGCTGGTGTAGCGTCGGGTGATGCTGAGTTAGCCTTGGTTGTGAAGGCAACAACAGTGACGTCAGTAGAACCACCGGAGGCAGTTGGTGTAGCGTCGGGTGTTGCTGAGCTAGCATCACTTGTGAAGGCAACAACGTTGTTGTCTGTGGAACCGTCAGAGACAGTTGGTGTAGCGTCAGGTGTTGCTGAGCTAGCATCACTTGTGAAGGCAACAACGTTGTTGTCTGTGGAACCGTCAGAGACAGTTGGTGTAGCGTCAGGTGTTGCTGAGCTAGCATCACTTGTGAAGGCAACAACGTTGTTGTCTGTGGAACCGTCAGAGACAGTTGGTGTAGCGTCGGGTGTCACTAAGTTATCATCACTGGTCTGGGCAACATTTTTGACATCAGTGGAACCACCAGAAACAGTTGTTGTAGCGTCAGGTGTAGCTAAATTAGTATCGCTGGTCTGGGCAGCTGCGTTGACATCAGTTGAACCACCAGAGACAAGTGGTATTGTGCCGGATGTAGTTAAGTTAGCATCGGTTGTGAAGGCAACAATGTTGTTTTTTGTGGAACCTTCAGAGACAGTTGGTTTCGCATCAGGTTTAGCTGAGTTAGCATCGGTTGTGAAGGCTACGACGTTGTTGTCAGTGGAACCGCCAGAGACACTTGTTGTTGCATCAGGCGAAGCTGAGTTAGCACCAACTGTGAAGGCAGCAACGTTGTTGTCGCTGGAGCTGCCAGAGACAGTTGAGGTGGCGTCGGGTTTAGCTAAGTTAGTATCGCTGGTCCGGGCAACATCGTTGACGTCAATGGAACCACCAGAGACAGTTGGTGTGGCATGGTCGGTTTTGGAGACAACATTGACGTCGGTTGGAGGAGCAGGGGACGCTGTTGAATTAGCGCTGGCGGAGTTGGAGACAAGGCGGGGGTCGGTTGGATCAGTCGATGCCTTCGGATTCATTTCCGTCGTCAAACCTTCAAAAACAGATTGATTTCACGTTAGCTTCACGTTAGCCACACTGCCTGTGCAACTGCAGCATTCTGTTTCTGCAGCACTGTCGTACCGCAATTTTGTCGTACTGCGGTATTGCAGTACTTCAGTATTCTTTCAGGGTCAGGGTTGTGAAATGTGGAACGGATGGGAAGCAGCTTGTCTTCAGGCTACGTCCAGTTAATGACCGGTTAATGCTCCAGTTATAACCGCCTTGTCACGGTATTACTGGTTAACGCTATGGTTTAACCAGCTTGCCAAGTTAGGACTGGTTAGTGCCACCCTTGTAAGCACCTTGTAAAGTTAATGATCACTAGCTAACTGGTTAATGCTACAGTTATAACTACCTAGTCAAGTTATGATTGGTTAGTTATACTGTTATAACACACCACCTTGCCAAGTTATGGTTGGTTAATGCTAAAATGATCAAATAGCAGCTTTCTGCCACGGTTATAACACACTCTCAGTTACTTCCCTTCCAAACCCGGTCAAGCGAAGCGCCGACCCGTCGACTCCGTGTCGTCCTGGAAACCCCGAACCTCCATGACGCACCGTCGAGGCGAAGCCGTTAATAAAATCTCTTATTAAGTCGCGGCCTGAGAAGAACTCGCCCCTGAGCGCAACCCTCACTTTCCCCAATGACCTCGGACGTCCCGGGACCGGCCGATGGTTACCTTGTCCAGAAGATGCATGGAAACACCCGACCAACAACATCCAGCAGAGGACCCTTCCCTCCATTGCGACGGCGGTGTGGTCAGCCTCTGCCTCTGCTCCGAATCCCCGGCCGGACGTCGTCCGGGAGTCGCTCCGCCTTCGGGCTGCAGCAGGAGGAACCAGGCCCTCCTCCTCCTCCTCCCGCCACCCTCCTCGCTCACCTCCATCGGCCACAACCTGAAAAACCAGGTAACAATCAAGGCTTATTGTTTGCATAATACGGGGTGGGAGGAATACAAAATAAACACCCCCTGCAGCTTCGCGGCGCTCGTTCAACACCCCCCCCCCCACACACACACACACACACACGGCCTTGAAGGCGTCAGGAGCAGTTGTGTGGCATTCAGGAACCCAACGGGGGGCGGGGGAGGGGTCCATCACCTGCAGAGCACGCGGGATTAAACAAGGACATTTTCTCCTGCAACGGTCCACTTGTTTTTATGACTTTCTGGAACATGGTGTCCTCTTTTACAAAAAAAAAAAAAAAAAAATTATTCGCCTTTCTTCAGACGGGCGCGGAGAGTGTGCAAAGAATTCAACTGGCCTCATTAACATTTAGAAAGGGCAGATAGCGCGGAACTATGGAGCAGGAATGTCACACACCTTGATTTGGTATAACTCGGGATTTTATTTTCAATGAGTCAGCGCCGATACCAGTAAAAAAGAGTCCTCTGGAGCCACATAACAGTGTCTGGTGCTAATTTCATTCCAGGAAGTAGCCTCCTCCGGAGGAAAATGTTCACTTTTGCATTGTGAAGCAGTGAAGGGCCACGTGAGGGACCAAGGTGACACGTGCACTTATTCTGGCCTAAATGTAGATGTTCCTCTGCAAGCCCTGGAAACCCCTCTGAGGCGCAGCAGGACGGAAGAGCTTGGACCTCTTTGTCTCTCCACCTCGTACCAATAAAACTGCAGATTTTTAAAAATGGCGCTGTGCAGTCTCCAAGAAGTATCTTGCCACGGACGAAGCTTATGAGTTCCACCAATCACCAAGTACCTCTGAGTTCCTATGAAACCGTAAAAAGACCCTCGGAGTAGGAGCTTGAGCGGTTCTAGGAGCCGAGGTCCGTGGTCCCTGGTTCCCCTGCTGTTCCAAAGCACCAAGAAACGGCCTGGTTCCTGAAAAAGGTTCTTGGAAAAAGTTCCTCCAGGCCAAAGGGCCGTTGGCACCACGCTGTGAATGTTTTACCAGCACTGGGAGGGCTTGGGCAGAACCTTCAGGAAGTTAAATATAAAAATCAAAGTCTTGGATTCCTGGTGAAGCTGAATTTGACACAAGAAAACCGCCGCCCTGTGTCCAAACAGGCGTGCCGGTTGAAATCTGATATGTGATCAAACGCTGAGCTCTCTCTGTGTTTACCTCCACCTGCAGTTCTGTGGCTCCATTCGGTTGCACTTATTGTTGCAACACATGTATTCCCGGCGATGGCGACGGGCACTTCCACTTCTGGGAGATACTTGGCGAGCCAACAGCACTTCTGCCCGCGGAAAGTGGAAACTGGTGTTTTGCGAGCACTTTTAAATTCTGACAAAAGCAAATTGGTGTGGTTCTCAAACTCCAAAGGACTTGAAACCTCAAGGTCCACTGAAGGGATCCCAGTGGAAAGTGCTTGGCTCTCCAGTCCACTTCTCATTTTGGGCATCTCTGAAATAAGCTGAAGCTGGGTTTGCATTTCCGATGTTATCTATAGGAATGCGACAAGGCAGCTGAGGGTTCCTGGTTTGTCAGACATAAACAGCTGTTAAATTTCTATTTACTAATGGATTTTATTTCTGCTCCCGTCAGATCTGCAGGAAGACCCAACTTCTGGCTGTGGGGGGTTTTTTTGGACCTCAACTAACCTGCTTTTGTAGAGCACTCTTGTTTTTTTTGCCTTGTTGGAGGTGCTGAACACCAGCAGTGTCACATGCACGTTCCCCCAACCCTTCTTAATAAGAGAAATAAAATGTGATTATTTCAAATTCCAAACACAGGTATGTACAGTGGGGCTCCGAAAAGGCAGATTTTTCATTTATGGGTTAAAAAATATATAATTTCTTCTAAAAAACAGAACTCTGACTAAAAAAAATCGCTAATAAAAAATGGATTGCATTCTTTTCAACCCATAAAATATTTGTAGTTTTTTTTTTTTTCACTCGCTACTCAGAGATAAACAAAGTTTTTTTTGTTCGATTTATATGCTACTGGGGTTCATGTCTTGACCTTCGCCGAACCCCTGAGACTGACTCACCGAACCCCTGGGGTTCGATCGAACCCAGGTTAGGGACCACTGGTCTGGAGCCACTGTAGCATGATTGAAACTTTTTGCAATTCTGAGAGCCTTTTCGGGGAAACCAGGCAGTTTCATGGTGCCTTCGGACAGCAGGGGAACCAGGGACCACGGACCTCGGCTCCTAGAACCACTCAAGCTCCTACTCCGAGGGTCTTTTTACGGTTTCATAGGAATTCAGAGGTACTTGGTGATTGGTGGAACTCATAGGCTTCGCCCGTGACAAGAAACTTCTTGGAGACGGCGAAGCGCCGTTTTTAAAAACTATCGTGATCACTGGTCAACAGTTTACTCGGGCCAAAATAGAGAGACAAAGAGGTCCAAGTTCTTCCATGGGAACTCATGTGACGAAGGTGCTTGTTGATTGGTGGAACTCAAAAGCCACGGCTGTTATCAGATACTTCTTGTGGACTGTGGAGTGCCACTTTAAAAAACTTATCACGATCACTGGTCAGATGTTTTAAGATGACAAAGGGATCCAAGCTCTCCTGGCCTACTTCGCCTCAGAGGGGTTGCCAGGGCTTGCAGAGGAACATCAACATCTTGGGCCAGAATAAGTGTGGAGTTAGCTAACGGCTAACAGGGTTCTTCACACGGCAAAGCAGTGCAGGGAGAAGATAAAAACACTTCAACCATCTGTCCATTTTTCCATCAACACTGTGGCAGCTTCCACCTCCATTTTATCTGTGTCATCTTCCTCTTCTTCTGTGTTTTGTTTTTTGAGTATGGTGCTGAAGGTGCACCTCACACCAGGCCCTGTCCTCATCCTGTTTTTATCCTTGTTGTTGTCATTCTGTCATCTCCTTTTATTCTTGTTGCTGTCTTTTTCCTTTTAATTATCTCTTTTATCTATATTTATATTTTATTACTATTGTTATTGTTGCGCTGCTGCTGTGACAAACGAATTTCCCCTATGGGGATCAATAAAGTCTTATCTTATCTTATCTATCAGTCTATATTATCTATATAATTATAAAAAATAATAATGATACTTATGATTATTACTGCAGAGTAAATTATTATTGTATTATCACAATTATAATTATTGCCACTACTATCTTATCTTATCTTATCTTACTACTTCTATTACTATCATGATAAATAGATAGTAAAATGATAAAATTATCTATCTATCTATCTATCTATCTATCTATCTATCTATCTATCTATCTATCTATCTATCTATCTATCTATCTATCTATCTATCTATCTATCTATCTATCTATCTATCTATCTATCTATCTATCTATCTATCTATCTATCTATCTATCTATCTATCACATCTAGGGCGGAAAATGTTTTCAAAGGCGGAACTTGTTTCCCACGGTCGTTTTAAAGTGTGACGCCTCCCCGCGCATGCTCAGATAGGGCGGCTGTCGTGCTACAGTGCGGTCAAAGGTTAGCAGTTTGGACGCGGGGCGGCTTTCTGTCGTCCGAAAACAGGCGAAAATAACTGCAGGGCTTCTGTAGGGGGCTCCAGACACATCCATATGTCGGGATTTTGTCTGTACTGCTAAAAAAAAAACAAAAAAGCAAAAAATAAAAGCAAAGCGCCGCTAACTTTAGCATGCTTGAGGTTTGTTTTGATAGCAACACACGACAGCTAACTTAGCCTGTTGCTAGAAAATATAAAAAGCCCTGCAACCTCGTTTTCAGCGGTAAACTCGTCAAATCGGTCCTTAACCGAGGCAGGAATTCTGAATGCAGCCTTTCGGGCGAACCGGACGCCGGATTTGCCGTATCCCGGCCGCCGCCGCCGTGCTCTGAGCCGCAGCCCCGGCGATGCGGTAGCAGGATGGACCGGGATCTGCTCAAACAGTGCCTGGCGTTTCACGGAGACTCGCTGTTCAACAAGCTCAAGTGCGAGCAAACGGAAAACCCGGACTTCCAGGCCGTCGTGTCCGACCTGTGCAAGGGCGTTTTCGACAGGTAAGCCCCTTTCCAAGACCGGGATGTCTCCCTGTTTGTACCCCGGTCGGTCGAGGCAGAAGGCGCCCACATGGAGCTGGGGTCTGTCCGAGGTTCCCGCCCTGGTAACAGGGCTGCTGTGTGTTCGCCATTTTCACCAAATAACTTGTTCCTGCGGAGGGGATGGCGGGTTTCTGTGGGTACTCTTAAAGACTGTGGTCGAGACCTGCTTGACTCAGAGTGTCACCTTGATTGTGATTTGACGCCATAGAAATAAAATCAGCCTGGATTCTTCAGAGATGCTTCACGTATCCAAGGATCTTCATTGCCCAGCGTGGGGCTTCTTTTCTCGTCTGCCGTAAATGACAGCCCGTCCTGAGTTCTTGTCAACGTGCTCAGGAAATCAAAATTTCAGGGCCAGCACAAGAGACAAAGCCACGTTTCAGGCACCCGACATCATTCGACGCCAGATCTTAAGATCCAGCCAGGATTTCACTTGATAGGTCAGAATATATCAAGGAGGGGGAACTTGTTTCCAAGAAGCTAAAGCTAATCTTATATCGTGCCTCATTTCAAATGTGCATTTTCTTCCTATGCTCTAAACGTGTTCCCCGAAATCGCCAAAAGCAAAACCAGGTGTTTGCAGAACCCCATCTCTTGTTTGATACAGTCGGATTTCTCCATTTTTAAGGGAAGAATTTTTTGAGAAAGTCAAAGTAAGCAAGTGGGATAAACCCAAGTTGCTTGTTAGCCGCGTCCGTCCATCCATCTCCAGACCTCGGCCGTCAGCTACATTGTTTAGAGCAGTGGTCCCCAACCACCGGGCAATTGGTACGGGGGCGCACAGAAAGAATACATGACTTCCCGTTTTATTTGTTATCTGATGGTGGAGGATGTTTCATTTTGGAAAATGAGCGGATTCTCTCCACCACGTCTGTATGACTCATTGTTGGTGCATGTCAAGATGCTTTGCCTCGAATACATGTTTTACCTGCACCCATGACCTTCTTTAAGGGGCTGCGCCGGCCTTTTTTAAATTATATTTTTATGGACATCTTTTGACTATCTTTTAGTTGTCTCTCTTATTTATATTTATACTCCTATTCATCGAAATTGCTATTGTTGCGCTGCTGTGACAAAAGAATGTAAGCAAAGATAGAACTTTATTGATCCCCATAGGAGAAATTCTTTTGCCACAGCAGCGCAACAATAGCAGTGTCAATAAATATGAGTTTAGATATCAATAAAAGAGACATTTAAAAGATAGCAAAATATCTATTTAAAAGAATAAATAAATAAAATAGACAGCAAAATGAACAGCAACAAAGATAGAAATAGATAACACAATGAAAAAAAAATCCTCTCTGGGGATCAATAAAGTATTATCTTAACACATAGCACATTGCCGCTAAATTGAAACACCCGAGCTAGCAAAATGAACAGAAAACACGTCTCTCGAAAGTTTCTGGAGGCGACGTTCAAAGAAAAGCTGCATTTAACAGTCAATAGCGGGCGACCAACTTGAAATCTGGATTTATTGCAACAGGTTGTTTGCACGCAGTGAGTCCGCTCTGCACAATATGCAGCTACCTTCTCTCTAATGAGAGAACGAAGCCTTCAAACCTGCCTCGCCACTTGGAGACCAAGCATTCTGCATTCTGCGCTGTCACCAGGATGCTGCTAATAAAGTGGCACTCACAGTGGATGTAATTGTTAGGTTTAGGAAATACCGTTATTTTTTTATGCAGGTCTTATCATTTGATGTTTTTTGGTTTGATTTATCCACCACACGTTAGCCGAAAACAGTGTCTGGCATTAAACCGGTCCGTGGCGCAAAAAAAAAAAAAAGGTCGGGGATAACTGGTTTAGAAGACCGTCGTCCACCGTGTTTTCCACACCTGCCGCCCCGAAGGAGCCGTGACAACACGCTGAAAGGCCGGCTCTCGTCTCTGCCTGTTGCAGCGGAGGCGAGGGGCAGGGCAACCCTCTCGTGGAGCAGTTCATCGCCAGGAAAGCGGACATCCTCTTCTGCCCGGCATGGAAGACGGCGTGTCCTAAAGAGGAGCAGCACGAGGAGGAGGAGGCGGCAGGTTGGTGTCGAAGCCACAGATGCTAAATTCAGCCAAACAAACCTTCGGAAATTCAGCCGGCCAAAACATTCGGGATGAGAAAGTGATGGCGGTACGACTCGCAGAAATGTGTGTGTCCTTTCAACCCGCTGGATTCCCCTCCCAGAACCCTACGCCATCATGCCGCCGCTGGAGCTGTTCATGGACGTGTCCTATGCGGACAGAAGAGCCATGCTCTACAGGGACCTGGAGAGGGGCGACGCGGTGATTGGCCGGATCAACAACATCCGGGAGTACGGCTTCTTCCTCACGCTGCTCTGCATGGCGGGGGGGCTGAAGAGGGACATCGAGGACCTGGAGCTGTCGGTAGGTGGGCGGTCTGAACCGCCCCGTGGACCTTCTTCTGACCGTCGATCGAGATCCGTATCTTTAATCGTCTTGACCGAGGGAATCGGCGCCTGTTATTTGACAGGATGAGCAATATTTTCCCCCGCTTGAGCTTTTATACCTCCGACCATCCACCTGTCTCTCACGTCTACACCTCCGTATCCACCCTCAGGCTCTGTGTCACATTAAAGAGATCCCCTCCACCGGCAGCCACGATGATCCTTTATCCTACTACCAGATCGGTGACTTCATCAGAGGTTGGTGTTTGTGATGATAAGATTAGCTTGCGCGCTGTGGATTTCTCCTTATTTCCAAGGGATGCTAAGCAAACACACCGCTAACCCTGAAAATCAATGCGTTCTGTTAGCGGGTACTTTTGACCCCGATGACGCTGTCAGGCGTGAATGATTTGGAGAGTCGAGTGAAAGATAGCGAGCCCATGATCGACGCAGATGGATGCGTTTTGGTCCAACCCAGTTTTCCAAAATAAAATAAAAATTAAAATATGACAAAATAATAAAAACAAAATCAAAGAATGCTGAAGAGATTCTCTTCCAAGTTCAGAGGTGTCAAAAACTGTCTCAAAGTGTCTTTTCTTTCCAGAATCTGGTGTCAAACATCTGGCCGTCTTCCTGAATTTCATCATCTGTTTCTACTCTGGTTTTGCAGCTGGAGTGAAGGACATCGACCGCTACCAGGAGAAGATCACCGTGTCCCTCTTCCAAGCGTGTCTGTCTCCCAGCTTGGAGCACCTGAAGCTGGGCGTGATCACCAGGGAGGAGCTGCCGGTGCACTACAGGTACGTCCCGTCGCCTTCTGACGCGAGACGTCCGCCCCGCACGCCGATGCCGCACAAACTCCCTTTCCCGCCCGCCCAGTCGCAGCGTTCGCGCCGCGAACGACTCCAGCGAGACCTACGCCTGCATCCTCAAGGGTTGCCACGGTTACCAGAACCCCTCAGTGGTGGAGTACCTGCTGGGGAACGTGGGCGTCAGCGACACGCACCCGCCGTCGATGATGAGGGGCCTCCAGAGGTAAACATCTCCCAGGTGACGCCGTTCAAGAAAGACGGGACTGTTGTAGCTTTTGTGTTGACCTGGCTCGACTCCTCCGACCACAGCAAGCTCTTCCAAGAGGAGGACTTTGCCGCCGCCATCAGGAAGAAGCAGTCGGCGTCCTGGGCCCTCAAGTGGTAAATCCCCGCCTTCTTCCCTTAGCTTGCCTTTCCACGTGTCGGCGAGTAACCTACGTGTTCGTGTCCACAGCGTCCGCGCCGGGGTGGACCACTTCAAGCACGGCCGGCACGTGGACGCCATGAACGAGTACAACAAAGCGCTGGAGATCGACACCAACAACGTGGAGGCCCTGGTGGCCCGGGGAGCCCTGTGAGTACTCCGAGAACCCCCCCGCCCCCGTGTCGGGGTCGCTCCGCCGCTCCCGACAACGGCGCTTTGGCCTTCCCCGGCAGGTACGCCAACAAAGGCAGCATCGTGAAGGCGATATCGGACTTCGAGCTGGCCCTGGACAGCTGTCCGGAGCACCGCAACGCCAAGAAGTACCTCTGCCAGACCCTGGTGGAGCGCGGGAAGCAGTGAGTAGACGACCGCCGCGCACGGCGTCCCCGAACGATGCCACCCGACGCCGTGACGACCGCGGCCTGTCCTGCGCGCAGACTGGAGGAACAGGAGAAGCTGGTGACGGCCGAGGGGTTGTACAGAAGAGCCCTGGCTCTGGACGAGTCCAACCCTGAAGCGCGGGAAGCCCTGGATAAGATCACCGAAACCATACAGGTGAGCGGGACACAACAAACACACACACGCACATAAGAGTGTGTGTCGGAAAGCGGGGACGTCTTGTGTCCCTGTTGTTAAAGCAAACATCTTTATTCCCGGTTACGGTCTGGTAAACCAGGCTGGAGATCACCTTCCAGCTCAGCGGCATGACTCGAGCACAAGTATGAGCCCAGGAAATGCAGTATCGCGTCCAGGCAGAAGTGCAAGAAGTGCAGGATAGAAAGTATTTACAGGATGAGCAGGATTTACAGGATTTTAGTGTATTCAGTATGTAATATTTTGTATCTACAGTAGACGCAATTTATACACTGTCTGCAGGAAATACAGTGTATGCAGGATATGCAGTGTGTCCAGTATTTACAGTATGTAAAGTGTATACAGCATGTACATGTCCACAGTACAGACGACCGCATATACACGATGTACAGAGTATACAGTGTATGTGGAATATATACGACCTAGTATAGGGAGTATGTACAGTATAAGGGCAGTACTGCAGAAGTAACATACAGGCCAGTATACTGATGTGTAGGCAGGAAACACAATGTACAGATGGGTACATAAGTACTATGAACACAAACAAATACACCTATTGTGTGTGTGTGTGTGAATATATATGTGTATATATATATATGTGTATATGTGTCTATATATTAATATATATATGTATATATATATGTGTGTGTGTATGTATGGGTATAAATATATGTTTGTGTGTGTGTGTGTATATGTATGTATGGGTATATATATACACATGGGTATATATAGTTGGTGTGTGTATATCTATATTGGTATATACATGTATGTGTATATTTTTTACATATTTTATATTTCCACACATGTATATAAGTGTGTGTGTGTGTGTGTGTGTGTGTGTGTGTGTGTGTGTATATAAGTATGTATATATGTATGTATATATATATATATACATATATACATATGTATATTTGTGTGTATATCTATAATTGTGTGTGCGTATATATATATAATATGTATATATATATATGCACATATGTATATAAGTGTGTATATCTATAATTGTGTGTGTGTCTGTGTGTGTATATGTATGAATATGAGTGTGGGTATGTATGAATATGATATTATCTACAAAGGTTGTAGTGCAGCCTCCAGGAAGTAGACCGCTCCGAGGTCAGAGGTCAGGGCGGGGAGCCGCCCGCGGCGGCGTCTTTTAGCGCTACCCCTGTAGCTCGTCTGCCGTCGCCGCTGCGTTTTGTAATTCTGATGAGGTGTTTCCGTGTGTGTGTATGTGTGTGTGTGTGCGTGTGCGTGCATGTGTGCGTGTGTGTGTGACAATGTGAGGGACTCTGGTGAGAACTTCACTGTATGTCTT